>VUQI01048654.1:13144-45688 GCA_015106735.1 Paratilapia polleni | reverse complement strand
GGGATATAGAGGGGGGGGGGGGGGGGGGGGGGGGGGGGGGGGGGGGGGGGACAAAGAGTAGCTAAATCTGGGTCACCAAAACACCATGGTCAGGGGATGAGGTCTTTTTAATCCTACAGTGGATAAACATCACTGTAAGCACTGCAGTTTAAGACTGTAAAAAAGTAAAGAGAGAAGATTTAAAAAAGGAGAGAGAATGGAAGGAAGTAAGAAGGAAGGGAAGGAAACTGCAGGAACAAGGAAAAATTCAAAGTGAAGAAAGCAGGAAAGAAGAATAAAGGAAGCTAAATTAAAAGTACAACTTGGCAAAGGTGGGATGAAATCACGACCAAAGCTGAATAAAAAATGTTGAAAGAAAGTTGGCTGGAAAGAGAAAAGTGAGAATCATGCTCATAAATATACTTTGAGAACAGCAAAGTTTTGTTTACAGCAGTAAATAAAGAGAAAATTAATCTTTTTTTTTTTTTTTTACTTAGAACCAGATAGAAGTTTACAGAGTGTTTGAAATCACGGACAACTAGTGTGCATAAAACTAAAAGTTTTATATACTCCAAGCTGAGTCAGAGTTGAGTGGACTTCCTTTTTAAAAACTGAAATCTGAAGGAAACAGCTTGTTTCAGAGGATTTTCTGGCTCAAATATCTCCACTTCCAGCTCGAAAATGTTCGCCCTGTCAGCTTTTGAGCCGTCCATGCAGAGGTTTCCTCTGCGGGCCTGGGCCTGGGCGTCCAGGCCGGGGATTGACCAGGCAGGCTTATTCCATCACTGAGACAGCCCCCATTGTTCTGCCGCCACAGCAAGAACAAAAGGCGAGTGCTCGTGAGAGTTCAAGAGATGCGTTTACCTGATTCACCGGGCCCCGATCCCCCCTGGGCGTACGCAACGTCAGGCAGTGCCGCGGTGCCCTCGCTCGGGCTCCAGCCATCTATTAGTCTTTGCTTGATAACATTTGTTTTACCGGCCTGTGGAGCGCCACAGAGGGCCGGCTACAGTTTTTCATCGTCAGCCTCCATTCAACACACACGCAGCAGAAACAGGGCTTTCTGCTGTTAGAGTGAAGCACGAGCTAAATTTAGTCCTAAAACTGCTAGGAGGGCTGGTGATGACCGTGCAGCAAGAATATGTGTGTATAACCAGTTTCAGTTAACACCACAATTATTTCAAGGTCCTTGGAGCAGCAGTTCCAGAGTCTTTGCAGGGGAGTTTACTTAGTTGTGCAATTCCAAATGTTCATATTTACACCCTTTTTGTCGAAGTATACCTGAAAATAAAGGTTAAATTCTAATGGCATGATGGTAAATGCTTGAAACAAATAGGCTTGCGTGTTCTGAAATTCCAAACTCAAAGGTGAGCCTTACAAAAGAATAAACAGAGGGCTATCTTTACAGCTCTGGCAACTTGCCCAGTTGAAACTGGTAAGACTTAATGTCTAAATTGATGCATTACTACCATATCTATGGTCTAATAAGCTAAAAAGTGACAAACAAACAAAACACAAAATATCTCTATTTTACATTGCAGAGTTTATATAATAGATGTAAGATGTGAATCCTTGGGTTACCTTTTTGGACAATAACATCTTGGTTTTTAGAGGTGTCTGTTAGTGCCAATGCTAACAGACAGTTTACAACACCACAAACATGGTCCAGAGGTCCAGTTCAGTGACTCCAGTTAGCTGACATGAAGCCGGCTATAGCCTTTGATCATGCTTACCTTTAGGGTTAATAAAGTTTGAACAGGTGAGTCTGCCAAAAAATGGAGGGACTAAGCATAAACTATCACTATATGCTGATGATGTGATTCTGTTTATTACCAAATTATACAAATCAGTTCAAACATGGTCCAGAGGTCCAGTTTAGGGACTCCAATTAGCTGAGGTGAAGCCTAGCATACAGCTAGCAGCTACATCCACCTGTTTCGCCATCTACCTGTCAGTCAAAGAGGCCACGCCCCTAATAAAACAAACTGTAAGCCTTAATGCAATTTAAACAGATGAGTTATAAAAGAAATTCACCCCTGTAGAGGTGTTATGAAGGGGGAAATTAGCTACAGAGACCAAATGTTTTTTTGTATCAGACTGTAAACATGTTTATTTCTGCTTAGTTAAAGTTAAACATTTTAACATGGGAGTCTATGGGGACTGACTTAATTTTGGAGCCATCCTCTAGTGGACATTAGAGGAACTGCATGTTTTGGCAGTTACAAGTATTACTTTAAGGTTTTCCTCATGGTGGGCTAATTAAATATGACTAAACCTCCTGTCTTTTTAATAAACATCTGGTAGATCCAGTGTTGGTGTACTTACAGCTTTAAATTATTTTATATCTGACTGGTAGCTATCAGTCTTTCCTCTTTCCCCTTGCTGATACTGTGAGCGTAAATGTCTGCATAATTTTGCTGTCCTCACACGAGATTTACTCTGACTATAACAGCTGCTGTTCTCCTAAAGTGAAAGTATTCACTAATAGAAATACTTACAAAAAGAAAAAGAAAAGGTTAAAAATTGGCTCAAGTCCCAAATATCCAAAGTGTAGCTTTCAATATAACTTAAAAGACCTAAACCTTTTCACAACACCTGTTAATCCAGTCAGCTACTTTTTGAATGTCCAAGAAGACTAAAAAAAAAAAAAAAAATCACTAGAAATACCACAGAAAATGCACAAATACCCCAAAAGCTAAATAAAATCTATCTTTGAGGTTTCTGCCTCCATCCCAGTTCAATGGGAGCAACATATGTTTAGAGAAACAGTGAAACTGGAGCTACTGTCTACCAGACACATGCTCCTTATGAACAGCGCTGATGGCTGTGATGGTGTGGGTGGTTTGGGACTTTCCATCACAGTCACCTCCATTGTGTTGGGATGACAGACTCACGCAAAAATCTCAAAATCTGGACAAATGAAACCAAACTGCAGCCATAAAAATGTCTCTCAGTGTAAACATCATATAACTGAAATATGAGAACAAGCAAATCCAGAATTTACACTACTGGGGCAGAAGTTTACTGCAACTAGTGGTCTAGTTGCAGGGGTTTGTCATCCAGGGCATGAATAAGGCCCAACACTCAAATTGAGGTCAGAACAATCAAGTTCTTCCAACACGTCTGCCAACAATCCAGCATTTCTTATGTGTTTCTCCTGTATTTTAACACCACATCCTGATGCCCTCCCATTTTTATATTTCTTCTGGGAAATACCTGTAATTTGTGCAACCCTCAAAGTTTAAACAAGAATATAATATTGATGCTGCAATGGTCCAATCTTCAACTCTTTAATACTATGCTCTACGAGTGGGATGGACTTGCAATAAAGGACTGTACATAAAAGATGGACTCTGCATTTTGAAGCCTCAGCATTAGCATTTTGGCAGCTGCCATGCAAAATAATATCCAGAATCTGACTGACCCAAACCAGAGCACAGACTTCTTGCAACAGTTAGCCCTGAAGGACTGTTAAACTAACAATAGAGTGGATTTAGACTGGAGGTCTCGAGTGCTATGAGGTCATTTCACTGCTTAAGTTTTCACTGACCATAAACTGGTCATAAGCAGCCAGTTAATGTAAAATAATAGGACATTGTGGGATGGGTTTGGCTCAGTTTTTTGACACCTGTCTCGTCAGCACTGAAGTCCACATACTTTTGGCCATTTGTGTCATTTATCTTCTCTCTTTCATTACTAAATTTAACAGAAAAAGAGAAGTTTTTGGCCTTTCTTTAGTCACCCAGCTGCCTATCGGTGTAGTTAGCCTCTTGCAGACCACCACTGATCCCTCTGTCCTGGACAAACTGCTGTGTGGCTGTAGCGTGGGGCCACGAGGGACAGAGTTACTTATCAGCTTTGGACAGCTGGGCTCAGGCCACGTGCTAATAACCTCCATGCACCACCGGGCTGAAGGTGAGAGCGTGGCGGCGGGCATTAACCAAACGAAGCAGGTGGAGAGTCGGCGGCGGGGCTGATGGGGCCTCCTCAGCCCGCCATCCTACAAGCAGCACGTTGTTAGCATGCTGTTTGTGTAATTTAGGTACTTAAAAGACAGCGAGGGTTCAAAGACTGATTGCACCGTCGAGTAATCAGCCACCTCCAATGCGCGCCTGATTTATCACCCCCTCGCTTAATAGCACTGCTTAACACACAGGTTTGTCCAGATTAAGTAATTACCTGAAAGCAAAAGTTTATTATGTGGTGCGACGGGCCAGTGATAAAGGCCCGCTGTCGAGAGGAGCCACAGAGAGGCCTCGGAGCTGCTGAATGAGAGCGATAATTAAAATACAATGAATTAAATTGTCGCTTCTGGGGCTGTCACCATGCTCCCCAGCTAACATCCATATTACCCCGCCGGCACCCTCGCTAGGGGGGCGCCTGGGATTATGCCTCACCTCGGACTGGTGGAGCAGCTGAGGGGGAAATGACTCCAATGGGCCATCTGTAAATTAAACAAAGACCTAGTTCCTCTCCGAAATGAGCGAGGAGGGTGAGAGAAGGGACAAACCTGAGCTAAGAATAACACCTGAGTGCACATTAGCTCTGTGAGGTTGTTGTGGTGGCGTCTTAATGAGGCGGAGGCCTCTGCAGATACAGATGTTGGAGAACAATGAGAGGGAGGCAGCACAGGGGAATCTTTTGAGTGATGCGCCTCTGATGATGAATGCGTCGCAGGTGGAAGCAGAAGACGTCATCTCCTGCTTCACGCCGCTCACCGTGGGGGCCCGGACCTCCAGCTCGATCCACCAAAATAGATGAAGCCTCCGTCCTGTGGCGTCAGCACCCGCCCGCCTCCCGTGTCGATAAACGCTCTGCTGCACGCCTGACCCAATCTGCTGAAGCAGGGTTGTCTCTATTTTTTGACCCATCTGCTCCCCTGGCTCCGCTCTCTGAACCGGCTTTATTTCACCGCCGGCGGTTTGTTTGACATTGTGCTGCTGTGTGTGATGGAGAGCAGGCCCCTGGCTGACTTCCTCGGGCCTATAAAGATGAGCCAGGAGCTGCTCGGCTCGAATAAATGCCCTCCAGCAGACGCACAGAGGGCAGGAAATCTGAAGAAGCTTTGGTTCAAATCTTTGACAGTGGGAAATCTGAAGGAATGAAAAATCTGATCTTTCCCTGAAAAACAAATATGGAAGTGGAGATGCCAGACTCCTGGTCACATCACAAACTGTATATAAATGATGGACAGGGTGACGTCACCCATTTGTTTGCAAACTTCCATTTTAAAGCCTCAACTTTAGATCCCTGCCATGTTGGTTTTTTGGAGCCAGAAGTGACCATATTTGAGAGGGCAGAGTGTAAATACTAGCAGCATGTTTAGCAAGCTGCAAAAGCCAAAGCAGTAACTGCTGTGTTCACAGACTGTATATAAAAGATGGACGTAGCCACTGTGACATCATCCATTGGTTTTTGGACTCATTTTGAAACTTCAATGTTGACCAGTCACACCAGGTCAGTTTTTCTGGAGCCGGACATGGTCATTTGGACAAGTGGGTGGAGTGCTAAGTTATTAGCTAATACTAGCTAGCTTGATTAGCAAGCTAAATCCATAGACAGACATTTAAAATTTACTTTTGATTCATTGTCTGACTGAAACAAATTGTTTTACCTCCTGTCTCTGTGAGGTCCCCTCCAAAAAAGCCCGCTTTGCTCTGATTGTCCTATTTCAGGAAGCCTGCTGAGGGGCAGCACCATATATTGTATATGAAAGTGTGATGTAGCCACCAGTTGATTTGTGGACCTCACCAGACTGGTTAGCTATGTGAATCACACAGACACAGATACCTACTAAGTCTCTGTCAACATCCACCTGTCAGTCAAAGAGGCCACGCCCCTAACAATGCAAACTTTAATACTATCTAAAGGAGCTAAGATATTATCCAGCACTACCCTTGCTCAATATGATCTAGAGGTCCAGGTCAGTGACTTGAATTAGCTGAGGTGAAGCCTAGCAGATAGGCAGCAGCTACAGTTGCTAATAATGCAAACTTTAAGCCTCAATGAAGTTTAAACAGGTGATTTATAAAAAAGTTCAACCCCTGTACAGTTGTTACGAAGGATGAAGGGGGAAATTAGCTATTGATATCAAATCTGTTTTCTGCAGCAGGCTGTAAACATATTTATTTCAGCTGTAAAGTTGGACATTTTAACATGAGAGTCTATGGAGATTGACTCACTTTTGGAGCCAGCCTCAAGTGGACATTAGAGGAACTGCAGGGTTTGAGGAGCTTCATTATTCAGCCTGGAGGTTGCATCTTGTTTCAATGGCACATTTCCTCCAAAACGGTCACTTTGTAACAGAGCATGGCTCCTCAGCAGAACCTCCTCTGCATAAATCAGAGAATCACTGATGGAAAACTTTTATCTATAAACTGACACTGCAAATGAAAGGTCACGCAGTCGGATTGCGCCTCTTTCCACCATTATGTGGCCTTTTGTTTTCTCACTCTTGACGCTCCTCACAAAAACCCTCTTTAGACACTTCAAACTCTCCTCACCTCCTTCTTTTCTGTGTTAAACAGAAGCATGTGGGAGAAAGGAGTCAAGAAAAGGAGACAAAGCTGAAGGGAACTGACTTTCTAATCCTGATTAACACTTTCCCACTGCCGCAGGAGCCACACACACTCATACCTCAGTGATAACGCTACAGGTCAGGAGGTTTAAAGACACTCTAAGTTTGCATTTATAGAAAGTCCAACAACATCTCATCTGATCATTTTCTTGAACACACAGAGGGGGAATTACAGCACAGAGCTCCCATCACTTTGAGCTGAAAATTACAAGACCTGGACGCTGATTTGTTTTGACGTCCACGGCTCGATGACACATTAGAAAATCTCTCCCATAAACAAGCTGCTCGGGAGTTAACTGGAGTTTAGTTTAGAAGGCCTGCTTGGCTTGTAATTGAGCAAAACGAACCAAAGCATTTCACAAACTTTGCCACGACACTTCAAACAGAGGAAGAATTACACCCTGTGAGACCCCAGCGGCTCTGATTCAGGAGGATCCGCCTGCATTCGCCGGCTGCTCTGACGCATTTTTGTGCACTGTCTCTTTCTCTTTGCTTTGGCTTTGCATCACAAATCAGGCTGGATTTATGGCTCTAAGGAAGGTGGGGTGATTTGGACATTTTAGGTCATTTTTCACCTGCTTATTTAGCCTCTGAAATGAGCCACAACTCAACCACGCACATGCAGATCCAACCTGCATCAAACTGCATCCAATCATATCCCACACCTCAAACGCCTTTAAAATCCACTGACCATTAATGCTTTGAAGATTTGTGCCAGTAAACATAACCAAATGACAGAAGCCTGAAGATAGTTGTGAAAATTTTGAAAGATTAGGAGCAGGTACTTCCACCAAGCTGAAAATTCCTTAATAACCCTGAAAACCCAGGGTTAAACTCAGTTACTCAAATCCTACTTCAGAGTGCAGATTTCTGAGTTTCTGCCTCATTGGTGGATCTAAAAAGTCAGTAAACTTATGTTTATGAAGGGAATTAAAAGAAAGCACTGAATGAGGAAGGTTCCAGGTTTTTTAGTCTGCAGATATTTGGTGGATATCAGCCACAGCTTTGCCCAGGGATATCCAGGTCTCATTGGTTAATCTGACATGCATCAAGCGGCAGAGGTGATATGAAGAAGAAGAAGAAGAGAGAAGTCTCCAGAAGCAGCTTTATTGTGTCTGTAGTTACGTCGCATGCCAAAGCAAATCCCTGCTGTCATGAAGCTATTTGTCCGTGAGTAAAGACAGCTGCTGGATCAGGGAAGAATGAGAGGGAAGGTTGGATTTTATGGGGAATGAAGCAGTTTAAGGAAGGAGAAGTTGATTAAACATTTGTTCTGGACAAGTCACGAATCTCCAGCTGAGAGAGGTCCAAACTGCTCTTCCTCTAACCTCTCCCACATCCCTGCATCACCTCACAGATCTAAGAGAAAGTCAGACATAAGAGCTCAGGCTAGTCAAAAATGGCTAAATCTCATCTTTATACTTTTTATTTTTTAGTTGTTTATTACTGGTACTGTCTTGTAATTAGCCACTAAAACTGCAGTCTCTCTGAATAAAAGATCTATGAACAGGTACAGTACACCAGCTTCTACAGAACTACAGAATTTTCTTAGGTAAAATGTAATCACTAGCTGGATTAGAAGCATTTATGATCAGCATCTGAGCCTGCAGGAGGAGGTCGGGGTGGATCGTAGGTGGACAAAACACACAAATTAATGCTAAAGACCAGAGTTCAACTGTTGTAAAGGCTTTCAGCACAGGAAAGTGCGACACAACAGATAAAATCTTTAGTAAAGCTCATTATATTCGCTAATATTTGACAGATATCAGTCAACAAGGCCGATATTTTGAGTGTTTTATTTTATTATTTTGGCAGCTGTGGTCCTCCATAATTCATGTCACATTTTCTAAAAGCTGCTAGGTTGGTGTAAATTTACTTGGTGACTTTCCACAGCTGGAAATGCACTTTCAGGACTGTCTATGGACAGCTGAACACCCGACTGAGGATGGGAATCAAACCTGTGACCTTCCTGTTTCAGGACAATGATCCCACCGCTGTTTAATAACTGAATCTGCTGGATGTAGTCCAAAAAACACAAACAGCTGCAGTAACAATACACCAAGCTCCTCAGCAGAGTGTAGTATTGATCTGCATCAGGCCTCTCCCCCTCGTCTCATCCCTAGTGGGCGACCTCTGACCCGCACAATTCAGATGCTGAATGGGAAGGGCGGGCTCCACAAAGCCCGGCAAGCAGCGCAGTGTGTAATGATAAAGTGCTTATCTTAGAGGAGGAGAAGAAGAAGAGGCCGCCTCACACAATGAGAACACAATTAAACGCTGACTCGCACCTCATCGCGACCCGTCTCAGCGAATCGTAACGAAGCAAAAGCACAGGAAGTAGAGGGATCAAGTGCACCATTTCAAAACAAAAAACATGGTCCCTCTTTAAATGGAATAAAACATTAAAACATGAAATGACTTAAGACTTTGTTCCCACAACAAAATGCAGACAAAAAAAGAAAAATCTTTACAGTGATTCATCTTAAAAATCCAGACTAATGAGCTTCCTGTGACTCGTGTTTGGACTTATTAGGAAAGAGCACTAATCTGCATATTTCCTGCCCTTATTTCAGGCCTGCTTTGGCCTGATTTGGTGGCTAATTAGCTCGAGAAAACACCACCAATGGCGAGAAGACAAAGCACATCAGGACAACAATTAGTCTAAGAAAGGCTTAGAGGCAGAATAAACAGATACAGGAGAGGGCTGAAAATAAACACATCACCTTTCAAATTAAGAGAAAGGTCCATGTTCTGATGTGGGTCTTAAAGAAGCTCTGAAATCCCTTAATAATGACACACACAGTCATTAAGTTGTGAGCTAACACTTGTCAAAACAGCGCTACTGCATACCTGAGTATAATGACAACAAAGCTGACTTGGATGTGATGAAGCTACCAATGTCAGTTACATCTAGCTGGCTAACATCCCCCATGTTGGCTGTTACTGTAAAGTTAGCGGAGTTAGTTATAGTTAGTTTGTTGCAAGCTAGCCAACCTGCATTTACAGTTAGCTATGATTCTACTAGTGATACAATTAGCAACCGAGATACAATTAGCCAGCTAACTATCTTGCTAGGTGTGTTGACTTTCAATTTGATATCTGGTGTTGGCTAAACTTAGCCAGAAGAAAGGTAGCTCATGGTCCATTTTTAAGTAAATGTTAGCTATACATCATTGCTTTGTGCCATTGTATGATTTACTGATGGATAAAATCTATACTTTTTGACATTATACACAAGTTAGCACCATGGATCACATTAGCTAGTGGCAAGCCAGCAATTCTGCTCGGATATCAATTTGCTAGCAATAAGGTTAGCAAGCAAGATACGGTAAATTAGCTTTATTGTATGAATCTGGTGATGGTTAGTTTGTAACATTAGCTGATAAAGGTATTTCAAAATGGCCAATCAAGTTAACAGAAAATCCCAGAGAGTTTGGATTAATTGGCTGTGAAAGCAGACACGCTGGCGTCACTGTTAGCCAAAAGAAAAGCTGCTCAGGGTCAGATTTGATCCCTAAAACCAAACACAAGTCTGGACATAAAAAGAAAGAATAACAGAGATAAATTTAAATGATTTCTTTCACCTTTTGTATTAACCATGAATTAACATATCCTTATTTACAGTTTACAACAAAATTATTTCATAATTACACAATAATTATCATAAAATGTTAGGAAAAAAACTACAAAACTGAGACAAAAGTGTCTCAGAAGGTGAATTTTTTCACAATTACAACAAAACAAGGGAGAAGGTGTGTTTAAGCCACATGTTATATAGGAAAATTAGAAGATGTCCCATACATTGTGTTTGGCATTAGTTTTTTAGTGAGACTTCTGAATAGACAAAAAGTTATACAAAAACTAAACCCTAACCCTCACCCTCTGATGACCTGGTGGATGTGAGCATGTTAAAGGCCTTCACCCCTGTTACTCGGGATCTGTAAAAGTGGAGAGCAGTGAACTTGAGTTTTAACATTTCATTATTGTGTGATCACAACAGGAGAGAAGAGGATGTAAATACTTTCTCATTCAGGAGTCAATCTGCTTCCACCTCCGGCTCCTGCAGCGTGGAGAAGCAGCAGGGTGATGTATGTAAACCGTCAGGAAGTGGGTGTAATGACATGTTTCTTACTGACGGGGAAACCGGATCACGGCTCCTACTGACAACACACCCAGGTAACACGAGCCTAAGTGACCACGAGGGCCGACATGAAACCTCGGCAGGTGGCCTACTGCCCACGTTCAGAAGGAGGCCTCCCCGCTTTCACCAATCCCCTCAGCCGAGCTCTCTTTTCCTAATCATGGGCTTCCCCTCTGTTTCTCAGATTGCTCTGTAGTCCCTGAGCTTTGCTCTGTCAGGAGGATCAATCAGGCCGATGTAGTGAGTGATGACGGACTCACAGACCTAATAAAGATGGTCTTATCAGGTGTGATTTTGGTAAATTGTCTCTGATTGTTATGTTTTTTTCCAGAGTTGGTTAACAAGTCCTCTACTTATAGAGACTTTCTACTCTTTCACTTTTACTCCTCCACTTTTTTACTTCAGTAGGTTGGTTAAGATTTCACAAAAAAGGAAAGAAATTGATGTTTTCTTGCTTTTATAGGGTATACACCTAAAGCTCTATTTTTTTTTCTTAGAAATGCCCTCGTTTTTAAATATATCAAATACATACTACATATATTTATGAAGGAGAAATAAATATATGTTAGTAGGACAGACTAAATAAGATGGACGTATCTCTTGGGTCTGGGTCTTAAGTGCCTTAAACCTGCATCATTTCCAGTCACATGTTTGGCTTTTCTAATTTACCTTAACCAAAGCTAGTGTCCCAATTGATATCACAGTGAATTACAGTTGCACTTCATCAAGGTAGCCAGCTACTACTTCCATTATCTCATTCACAGGGTCATCTCCAGATAAAAAGATCCAAATCCTGAACTCTAGGTTCCAAAATGATGGTCCATAAATCTATGGGTTTATTTCTCTGATTAGTTAAATCAACAGGAACCAACAAGCTTGGAGGTGAGGGACTGAAAATGTAGAGAAATCTTTTCTAGGATTTATTGACAATAAGAGAAATACAGAATATCACCAGTGACCAATGATGAAGTGTCATAAACCTGCATTCTTTCTAATGTCCAGCAGGGGGCGACTTTTCTGGTTGTAAAAACCAGTCTAACTGTATTGAAGTCTATGAGAAAATGAGCCTACTTTTCACTTGATCTCTGAGCTGAGTAAATACTTTCCTGATGAGTTAATAGTCTCAGTCGCTAATTTAAAGTCTTACTGAATAAAACACAATATTCATTTTATAAATTATGGTCCCATTAGTGTCAAAAAGGACGTTAAGGCAGGACTAGCTTTAGGATGGTAGTACGTTATGATTGGCAAGTCACTACCCTATGAGCCTCACATGTCCCTCGGTTTCTCCTCGCACTTTTGTATCTGAAAAACCAACATGGTGACAACCAAAGTGTTAAAGTTGAGGCTTCAAAACGGGACAGATTTACTGTTGTTAAAGGGCTACATTTTACCCCAAAGTATAATCTTTTTCTAAAGTTAACTGAAGTATTTTTTAGTGCCTAAACCTAACCAGTGACTGTTGGCGCTAACGCCAAATGACACCTTGTGATTAACGATGAGACACAGGCAGCATCTGGCAAAACAGCATTATATGATGCTCCAGAATGAAAATGTGTTGGAAAAACTAATAATTCTGATTTTTAATCAGAAGCACAGACTCCAAACCTGCATTCTTTCTAAAGGCCACCAGGGGGCGACTCTTCCAGTTATATATACAATTATAGAAGTCTGTGATAAAATGGCCAAACTTCCACCTTGATCTGTGGCTTCAGTAAACACTTTCCTGGTGAGTTTATTGTCTGAGTCGCTAGTTTAAAGTCTTACTGAATAAAACACGAAGTTCATTCTGTAAATTGTGATCACATTTAGAGTAAAATAGACTATGATCCACCCTTCATGATTATGGTTTGAAAAACCCAAGACACTGAAGACCAAAATGTCAAACTTGTGACTTCACGGTGGCTACGTCCATCTTTTATACACAGTTTATGCTCAGTTTCCTCTACATATTTCCTTTGGCGATGACCTTTGCAGCCCTACAACTTTTCACGTATATTTCACGTGTTCTGGCACCTGTGCCTGTTCATCGAGGCCATCCTGTCTGTACAAATCTGTTTGAAGGTAATCCTTTAAAGAGTCATTGCAAAGTGTTACAACCGATGTCCGACTCCAACAAAAAGGGCCCTTAATGAGGCTCTAATCACTTTCATGGGCTTTCGGCGTGAGGCTGGCTGACAGAGAACCACTTACTTCAGCGCGTTTACGAGGGAAAATATTTCTCAGCGCGCCTCGGCGTCGAACGAAGAGCCGAGTCGTCTGTTGCTGTGTTTTAACGGTCGCCACGGGCCGCTGGCTCTGCAGACGAGTGTCGGTGTTTGCAGGGAAAGTTCCTGAAACACAACCCTGCTCGCTTTCTCTCAGACCGGAACTTTAAAATCTATGAATGTGACAACCTGGTGTTTCATAAAGATTTATAATCGCCAGGCAAACGGCAGACTGTGCGTTTATCCTCACGTGCGAGCTTTGATTTCCAGTGCAGACGAGCTAATTAGCTGTTATTGCTAATCTCCAGCTGCTTTCTGCAATACTTACAAGGCAATTAGTGTGCCTCTTCTCATTTCACTGTAACTCTGTAAAGAGTGCCGGAGCTCTCAGTTGGCAGCTGTTTCACAGGGCGGAGGCTGTGGCTTCAGGCCTGTCACTACACTCTATCAACCTGAAATGTTTGGCTTTCACTTACATGGAAAACATGCTTAGCTTCAGCTTGCAATAACACAGAATAATTGGATTTTTGCTGGTAGCAACCAAAGATACCAAGGTTATAAATCCATATTCACAGCCTGGAAAAGAGTCCTCCTGCTGCAGGTTTCAGGGCGCTGGTGCCTCTGTGTAGGTTTGACACGAGACCTGAGATGAGCTGACATGAGGACATATGGAGGGTTTTTTTAAGGTTTACTTTATGCGGTCAGTGTTTGTTTTGGAGGGAAAGACGTCGGGGGATTTCCATCAGCTGGCAGTGAGAAGAGGAAAGAGAAAATGTCCTGCATCTGCAAACTATGATTTTGTTTTCCTACAGTCAGTGTCCTGGTATTTCCATTGCCCTTTTACACTGGTTAGAATCACAAAGAGCTGAAAAGATTTTTTAATATTTATTGGTTTTCGTGAAGAATTTTAGCACTTTTCTTCAGGCTCAGCTGTAAAGATGTAAAGTACCAGCAGCAGCTAACAGTTTTGCTTCATGTGTTTATTGGACACATGGGTAAAGCCTGTGGGACTGCAGTGATTTAAAGCTCGGTTGTGCTGTAGCCGGCTGGATGCACAGATCAGATCAGCAGCACATGAGTAGTCCGACCCTCACTGTTGCCCCGGTGTCTCCTCTCAGGCCTCATCAGAGACGAGATGGGATACTTCCAGTACCACAAAATACCAACAATACAGCTTACTGTTGTTTGGGACAGCTTTTTAATGACTATATTATGCTATAGATGTAATATGCAGGTTTTGTTTGGTCCAACCTGAATGATGTTAAGAGGTAAAAATAATCCCACCTTGGTATTAAAGTCATTTTTACCAGGTTGTCTATACGTCCACAGCCTGCATGAATCAACACAGTGAGAACACATGCAGCAAAGTATGTGGATGCAGTCCATCTTCAGGATGTTGTAGTTTCAGACCAACGCCAGCAATCATGCAGCCTAGTGCAAGTGCACTAATGTCTGAGCACAGAGATATCTTCCATAGAAGAAAAGTGATTAGAAAAAGATTTAGAAGGGGATGTTTTTGGACTCTTCGACTGCAACTCTTGGTTCCTCTTGTGGAAAGGCAGGTGGAGGAACTGAGTGCCTCAAAATTCAATTTGTATATAGTGCCAGTTCACAACAACAGTCGTTTGATAGCGCTGAAATAACGAGGTAAAGACCCTTCAATGATGTAGAGAGCACCCCCAATGATCAAATGAAGAGGAGGAGACCTCCAACCATCTGAGAGACCGCGAAGAACAAACAGGACAAAACACAAACTACAGGAGAGCATAGGCAACAAGTTAATGACATCCAAAAGTGGCAAATAAACACATGTAAATGCATGGCTCCTGAGGAAGTTCTTGCAGTGGACAGAGTGGTGATGTGGGGCCGAAGCAAGGCGCCAGACTTTGTGTTGCATCTCTGCAAATTTACCATAAAATGTTGGACTAAAAGCTCTCCTTAGTAGCTCAATGAAGCTTCAAAAGCATGTTCTGAAGGCTGGTGTGAACTCATGCTTCCCTACCCTAACCCTTACACCATGTTTTGGGAAAAAAAAACCCCAAAGTGTTCAAATCTCCAATAGTTTTTCTCCTGAATTGCCAAGACTTGAGAGAAAAAAATTTCAAAACCTAACAATGACATGTGCTGCTAGTGTAGGGTTAGGGGCTTTGTTGGATAGTTAATTACTGTATTCTGTATCCTCCGTCATGTATACTTTCCTCCGTGTGCCGCGTCACTGTGTACACTCTTACTCTACCTGTTTATTTTGGCGGTTTACTCAACTCATGCTGATCTCCCCGCTTTAAGAGCGCTTTGCAAATATGGCCTCCACAGCGACACGTACACTGATCCCTCTGTTTGCTTAGCGGGTCACAAGTTAAACTAACACACACGCGCACACACACACACAGCATTTCCACATGTTTTCTGTCCGACTCGTGCAGATGTGTCTGAGACTGTAGGAATAAAAAACAAGTCGTACCAGTCCTAACCAGGTCTTCTTCAGCACGTCCCACGCTCCCACCTGTTTATATAAGATGGTCCCACCCCCATCCTCTTCATCCTCCCCCCACCCACAAGTGTGTTTATTATGTTTAGAGAAGATCTGTGGTCAACTTTGGAGCTTCAGAGCAGCTTTAATTGAGTTAAAGGTCTTGTTTCTTCAAGCGTCTTTGATAAGGCTTTGATTAAGTTCCAGTTTTATGTTGTGAAAAAAGTTCAGTTTGTTCTCACTTACGCTGGACTGAATGCTCTTCTGATGAAGATGATGTGCTCCAGTGGTGGATGTTCATCTTAAAAATACCCAAAGTTCACAGTTAATCCCTGTGAATTAAACCTCAGGCTTCAGACTGATCTAAACACTCTGTTTCACACTGTTTTTTCTACTCTTGGCTCTGTATGATGTCATGGAGAGGGGATATAGCTAACACGGTCACCTCAGGTAGAGAAGCCCCTCCCACCTGCCGCTCAGACCCTTCGTTTTTGAGTGTCAGCCAATCAGGATTAAGATGGCTTAAAGTAGGAGGAGCTAAAACTGATTTTTTTTTCAGACACAGACAGTGGATGAGGACATAACAAATTTTTAAATCTTTTCTAATCCTTTAGAGGCACATGGTTTAAAAGTAGCATCTGCTCTTCCTCAGGATGAAACCTGGTTTCCCCATATTCGGCTATACTGTGACAGAGACTTGTGTATTTAAATATTCTCTGAGAAAAAGCTGCATTTAAAGGAAAATTCTTTAAGAAAAGCGACACTCACCAGGCCAGATACCAAATAGGTAAAATCAGTGCTTCTGTTTTTGGAAATGGTCTAAATTCTCAAAAATAAGTCTCCAAAATCAGTTCGGTCAGGACCACTTTGATCAAAAGAAGATCATATTATTTCTCTCTGACCTGGGACCTCTTCCCTCTTCCACATGAATATGTGGAAAGCAGCATCAAGATCAGTCATAAAGGATTTGACAATCATTCCCATGAAAGGAGCAGCTATGGTGGTGGTGGATTAGGAGTCTGCTTTTGCAGTTTTTTTCCACTGTGTCAGGGTGTAAATACAAGGGAAGAGCTGGTTTCAGACCATAACGGTGCATTCACAACAAACGAGATGTGTTAATACAGCTGCACTGGAAGCCAACAGGACAAGGAGGAGTCCAGCCAATAGCTGGAATCAAGTTCTACTTTTCTCTCCTTCTTTTTCCTGTCTCTATCTAAAAGTTGACTCAAACAGCTCCAGCTGCCCTCAGACTGCATCAATAAGCTCCTCCCCCATTTCTGATTGTTGGTGTCGTCAGGAGAATCCCAGCTGTGGGTTTTCTGGATGCAGTGTGAAGTAATTTTTTTTCACAGAACTTTTGTGAATGTGTATTTGCCTTATTGCATAGACTTTGTATGTAAATCGCACTGCCTACTTTGGTGTGCCCAATGAGGGCTATCAATTATCAGACAGAGGATGAACCAACAAGGCCCAATAAGCAATAAACAAGGATTATTTTGAACTATGAATCATGCAAAGCTACTCTAGTAGAGTCCAAGAATAAAAATATGGAGGTTGAAATAAACAGAAGAGGTCTTCAAAGTTATAAAAGTACATGATTTTTTCAGAAAACAGCTTGCAGTGTTAGTTAATGACAGCAATGACAGCCCAGCCTTCTACACATCCACTTGGAATATCTCATTTAGGGCGTGACATTTTAGCTGTTTTAGTCTCGTGTAGTTGCTGCTGTTTCCTCTGCAACCCACTTAGCAACCCACCTCAACCATAGCTACTCCTTTCTTCTGATTCTGGCTTAATCCGCGTCATGCTGCTCATATTGCTGCTACATGCCAAACCGGAGCCATACCACCAAATATAAAAGACTGCAGTTGGAAATAATAATCTTTTATGGCAATAATGGTCCTAACTGAACAGATTTTTGAGAATTTTGACATTTCGTGAAGATTTCACAAACTGTCTGCATGAAATTATGAGACATAAATGAGTGTGTTTTATATCTGGGATGTTCGATGTCTCATTATTTAAAAGACCCTTTTTCTTCTGCAGCATTCTGACATTTAGTTGTAGTTCTTTTCAGCTGAATGGTGACACTGCTGCTGGTCCCCGTGTGAGTGTCTGTGTGCTGAGCCCAGACAAACCTGGGACCTGACCCCCCAAACCTCTGAGGCCACCTCTCAGAGGGGGCGGAGAGCTCATTTGTAGTCTGGCAGACGGGGAAAGGAGGGACATCATGGAGGAGGAGGAGGAGGAGGTGGGGGAGTTGTGGTTTAATCCTCTAAAACATCCATATATCGCTCCCAAGCGCTCACTCCCCACAGTTGTAAATCTGCAGGAATGTAGCCTGTTGTTTTTGGATGCAGTGCAAGGAAAACCTTAATGTCTCCAGACGTCGCCTGAAGCCTGTGGTTGCATTTTTCAGCGCCGGGATAGCCTCAAAATACTTTGATCCTCAGGCCCAAAACGCCACTTTCTCTGCTCTGATTGTGTTAATCTGTGAGGAACCTGGCTTTATCTTCATCTGCTGTACTCTCTATTAAAAGGAAACTGGAAATGAGATGCTCGTGACATTTCTGATTGTGTTTAAGATGCCGGGAAATGGCTCAAAGAGGGGAATAAAGCATTAAAAGTGCCAAAGTTTGGTGTGGATTTGCCAGATTCCCAGCAGATGTGAGGTGCTGTTCATCTCCTGTATCTAGGCCATGTTTTTACAAGCTTCCTTAATGACTGCTCGCAAGCCTGAAAACAACTAACAAGGAAAATAAAGGGCCTGAAAGTAGGATTTCTTTTTTTCTATCCAGTAATCTATACTCGCCTATAAATAGATGAAATCTAAGGAAGAAAAAAAAAAAAGCATTTCTGCTTTCACTTAGTGCGTCTAATCTCGAGGCTCCTCGGACCAGCCGGTCCCCCGAGTGAAACTTCAGATAAAATGGGACTAGGGCATCTTGGAAAGTCATCAAGCTAAATGTTTACAAAGAGCCGCACAAATCTGTGTGTGTGTGTAGGAAGCCCATTAGCCTCAATGATTGTGTACGCAGTGGGTTCACATGTGGAAATGCAGAGAGTCTCTGTGATTACTGGAAACTGTACTGTAGTGAGGGGCCGCGCTCAAGGGACACTAAACACCACATTTCAGGCCTAAAATCTGTTTTCATGACACAGTTCTGGTTATTTTCTTGTGTATTTTTTGCTGTTATATTCACACTTTGTTTTGAATTTCCACAGGACGGTTTCTTCCATCTGTCTTAACTTTACTTGAATTTCATCCAGGTACGTTTTTACCTCTAACGTCCATCTTTCTGTACTCTGCTTTTACTTGTCTGTCAGAGCTCTTTGCTTTTAAAGTTAATATTATTAGTTTTACTAAGGGCTCAGTTACTGCACTGACAAATGTGGTGTGGTGAGCCAGATGTGGCCTACAGTTCCCGAAACACCTCTAATCTGGCTCATATAAAGTGGAATTTATACTTCTGAGTTAAATCTACACCACAGGTACATCGAACCACAAACCCACAGCCCACAGCAATCGTGGTTTATCCGTTCATTACCCGCATTTCCTTCTACACGTTTCAGGCTTCTTCTCTCTCTGCTGCCATTTTCCAAATCGACCAGAAGACAATGGATCATCTAGAGGAGAGAAACTCCTCATAATTGCAGGTAAACAGATGCGCACATCATAGGCTTTACATAGATTCAATACAGAAGTATAAGTTGAGCTTTCGGTGGACCTGTGGCTGAGTTGCAGCAGCCAGACTCACCCAGAGTCAACGCCAAATGTGCGCCAAAGAAAACTGTAGATGTGGGCAACATCTGGGCCAAACATTCAGTGTTTTTGAGTTTTTAAAAAGCCCACAATCCACTGCTGCATGCACTGAGTCTGGTTTTATCAGCGCTGATTTACAGCCAACGAGAAGTTTGCTTCTGGTCATCATACTCTAATGATCGTAGCGACGTATGTATGTTTGTATGTTCCTTATCTCCTCCTAAACAACTCAACCAATCTTGATGAAACTTTGCATAAACATTGCCTAGGGCACTGTGACTGCCAACATCGACATACAAATCCCACAATCGTATACATTTGTCCGTTTGACAGGTCAACACCGAATGGCGACCTTACGACTGCGTTCACATTGAGTGTGCGCGTGCTACGTTCGTTTAATTGACCTAACATCATTTGCTAGTTATTATAATGATGCCTACAATGACATGATGTGGTGGACTCTGACAATGGCATCAGCATGTACTGGGAGATTTTTGCAGTTGTGTTGGGGGCGTCTAATTATTCAGGGAAATTTGCAGTATTTTAAAGGCACAGTTCAACTTAAAATCAAATGCACATATTTGTCCTTTTTTTTCCTGGTCTGGAGACACTTTGTGCACCACAAGGCGAGCGCCATTTAGTTCCATTATATTAAAGAGAAGGCAGGCATCTCACACCAAAACAATCTAGATCAGGGGTGTCAAACTCATTTTAGCCACATGCAGCCCAAACTGATCTCAAGTAGGTAAACCAGAGTTTAACAACCTGTATGAAAAAACCCACCCCTCTAAATTTCTCCTTTCCTTAAATGTAAAGAAGCAGATTCTGAAAACACGTTTTCACATCCATTTCCAAAGCAGATGATAAAGAGCCAGAGGTGTAACTGTACATTCAGTGAGTCTACTCTCATCACATCTACGTTTAAAGAGCACAGTGGATCGACAAAGGCTCAAAACCTGCTCAAATTTCTGACTAAGCAACAATAATATTTTATATCCTTATGATTCAAACAATTTGCCTAGATAGAAAACTAATTTTACATGTCCATACATTTTCACTCCAAAATAGCAATGCAGTTTATTTAAAAATAAACTAACAATTTCAATGCAATTATCACACTAATTGGGGGCTGAACTAGGCCGGTTGCAGCCCCCAAGCCAGATGTTTGGTATCCCTGATCTGGATGAATAAACAGCACTTAAAAACCAGAAGCTAAAACATGTCAGTTTGATTTTTGGGGTCACTTTAAGATGATGTGCTCCTATGTAAAATACTAATAATGAGCTTAGTATGAGTGCTCAGTGTCAGCTCTTCTAAACTAAAACAGCCTTTCCAGCATCTAATGTCAGGGGGCTCTTTTTCTGTTCCTGCCCCTCGGAGGCCTCCCCGGGCAGGGTCTCATTTAGACAGCACAGAGGCAGAAAAAGAGAAAAGAACCACCGCCCCCCTCTTCTTCTTCTTCTTCCTCCTCCTCCTCGCCGTCGTCATCTTCTTCTCAGGAAGATTAGTGGCCGTCCTTTTGGAGTAGGAGGTGGACGCTGAGCCTTTTTCCCGTCGCATTTTTCTCTGCCAGCGGGCCTGACCCCCTGAGTGCTCCCTGTGCAGCTCGCTCGCCCGCGGCGGGGGCCCGCGCATCCAGCCACCATCAATTACTCACTGTCCGCCCGGCCCGATAAAGAGATCTGTCCTTATCACGAACCCACCTCGCTTAAAATACTATTTACACAGCCAGGCCGCGTCTCCATTCATCTACCGGAGGGAGCTCGGACTGATCCCATTGTTTCTGCTCAGCTCCGGTTTGACTCCACGAGAACCGAGGCAGATGTTTTTATTTGTTAAGCACCTTAAAGGAGGCTTGTTACTGTCACGGCCAATCAGAGGATTAGTTTAAATCCCTTAAAAAGCCACTTTAGTGAGGCCGAAGGAGAAAGGGCATCAAGAGTGGCAATTAGTCCCACATTACTATTGCAAAAAAAAAAAAGTGCAAGATAACCATTTTACATTGATATAAACTAAGAAAAGCAGCTACAGATGCTTAACGTTTAGCCTTTTTTGGGTTAATTAAAATATATTTCCAGCAAAAATCTGGCTAACTGTTTCAGTTTTCCAGACAGGTTTCCAGGATAGATATACACGGGAATGCTAAAGCCTGTTTAAGTCTGCCGCCCCCTCACCCAGCGTGGCCTGGGACAGCCGAGGAGGTGCTAAGTACTTCGGGTCCTTCCCCGCGGACCAGCCAGACTCAGCAGAAAGACCTGGGAGGGATGGATGGGGCGGGAGGAGGTGGGCGCTGAGCATCGCACATCAATCTCCCTCCCGAATGACAAACTCACTCTCGGTAAGATGTATGTCAGGAGCCACCAAAGCCAGTTAATCAAATCATTAGCGGCACCCAGTAGCTTCCTCTGGCCTAGTTTAGCGACACAGACGGAGAGGAAGCGGCGAGCTCCGGCTGAAAGCTCCGAAAACAGAGAGAAATCTGCACCAGTGAAGGATTTAAAGGTCACATGGTTTTCACATGTAATAACTCTGGTTTCAGATCAGCTCCGGGTCGAAATAAGAATAAACTAATAAATAAGTACACAACCACCAGGCTGCCACTTCCATTTTTCTCCGAGCACTTAAAGGATTTCATACCCACATTGCTTTAAAAATGTTCGGGTTCACTGACCAATCCTGACCCTGGAAACAGCAGGAGAGAAGACAGATGAAGACCACTGTATAAGATCAAAAGGCCTGGAAAACATACACTAAATAGACCTGGAGTTTAAATTTGTATTCTTTTAAAATTTGTATTAAAAGCATGGACTTTCAGGTTAAAACAGGAAGGATGAAGAGGATGTGGTAGGACTGAAAGCCCAAGAACTACCACTAAATGAACCTTGTGGTGAGACTAGTTTGAGTTCAAAACAGCCAGCAAACTGTTATTTATGACACCTTCAGCCTTTAAATGAACTGCAGTCATCAAGTCTGCAGACATTTACAAACAGCATTTGCCAGGCATAACTTGCTCTATTATATGTATTGTACGAGAGAGCAGTGTATATACTGTTTATATCAGTATAATGACAACGAAGCTGATCTGGATGTGATGAAGCTACCAATGTCAAATACAATGCTGTGTAGTTACAGCTAGCTGGCTAACCGCTCCCACTCTTAGGTGTTACTGTAGAAAGTAAATGTTAGTTATACATCTTTGCTTTGTGTCGTCGGATGATTTAATGATGGATACAATCAATATTGTTTCACATTATACAAGTGTTAGAATCCACTAGCATTTCTATTCATATATTATTTTGCTATTTGCAATTTGATCCTGAAAATGACCACTTTAATTTATCTCTGACTTGGTTACACTGCCGGAGTCTGGTGTATCTGGTGTTGTGCTGCTGCGTTACAGCTAGCTTGTATCTCCCCCCACATTGGTTGTTACTGTAGAACGCAAATGATCACCGTTTTGTGTTATACACAAGTTAGCATCATGAATCACATTGGCCGGTGAAGACATTTGGCTAGCCAACTAGAATTTCCACTCTCATATTTGTTGTTAGCAATGGCAATAGCAGGCAAGATACAGTTAGCCAGCTAGCTGTAAGTTTTGCTATGCAAGATAGCTTGCTATTCATCAGGCATGCTAGTGTTAGCTAAAATTAGCCAGAAGAACAAATGGTCTCCATTTCCAGTTTGTGTTATACTTTTCACAGTTTCACTATAGCTCGGAAAGTAGTTTCCAAGTGTTTCCAAAAAAGCTAGTGTCTTCCATACAAACTACGGGTGACAGCAGCAATCTCCTAGCGACCAAGGATGTTTTTGGTGCAGCACTGTATACCTCTTTTCACCTAGCAACAGCTTGCAACCTTCAGCAACCACTTGCCAACCGGTCACCGAATACACATTTACAGCATCACACGTCCAAAATGGCGAACAAGTTAACGTAATGTGGTTAGCAGTCACGTGACTGCAAAACCTGAGAACAGGCAATAAAAATGTTTTATGGTATGTGAAAAATGGCTCGTATAGTATGTTTAATTTTAAATTGAGTATTTTTCATGTAGATGAAAAGGTGGGCTCTGATTGGCTTCTCTGATTCAAATGGAAGGTTTCCAGTTTAAATTCACAAACTGGCCTGACTGGATGACTTTCAGGGTACAGGGGCTTTTAAGGATTGAGTTTACCTGTAATGTATTTCCTGGAATACCTGAAAAAAGGCAATAACTCTAAATTTAACCAATCCAGCATAAATCACATTTAAGTTCAGCCGTCATGAAATGTCTCTGAACATATATGTATAAAAACAGAGGGAGATTTTACCTCTAATCCAGGGTGACTTTAATCCTCAGAGGGCCGCGTCTACAAACTGACACATACATCAATAAGGCTCGGTGGCTTCTTTGTCATTTTCCTGCATTTCTCAGTAATATTTCCCCTCTAAATACCTCCAGTTATTGAGAATGGGCCTGGAATCATAGAGGTCCCAGAGTTGGCGTAAATCTGCGTGCCGTGGCTCGGCCTGTATGAGCAGACAGATGCGTGCTGTCACAGGAAATACAAGCGCTCATTTGAATCTATTAACTGGGCAGCAGAGCCTCGGGCTCGGCCAGGAGAGGAGAGGGGAGTTCAGATTAAAAAAAAAAAAAAAAAACTGCCACTGCCGGAGCCGAGTGTTGGTAAATGACAGAAACCTTTGGTCCAGAAGTCGCCATGCCAGAGTTTTATTTTATGTTTCACTCTCCAAAAAAAATAAATCTCCTGTAAGAGAAGACGAGGGGGTAGGGTGGATCATCAAGCAGAGCAGATAGGAGCGTCTGGAGCACCTGGGTCCATCCTAATTGACTCGGAGCGTGGCGTCCCCACTTTTTAAACAAAGTGACTCTCACTTGAGCTTCATTATATGCGCACCCCATTTCCATAGGCCTCTGGGAACGGGACCCGGGCCGCTCACGTAAAATAAATGACCGCTCCATGATAAATGGTTCTATTAGCAATCCAGATTGTTAAACTGTGATATAACAGATCGGAGAGGGAGCGCGGGGGCCCATTCATTTTCCTCCCTTCTGCACCCGTACACGGCTGTAAATAGCTTGTTTTTATGTGTAAATAACATATTAAAAGTCGGCATTAGCCATGTCCTTTGATAGAGAGGAAATTGTTCTAAATAAATAATGCGGGACGGGAATATAAAACAGGGCGGGCTGTTATGGAGCAGAGGCTCAGAGGTGGGCATGACTTAGGTGACAGGAATGCTGCAGACAACAGTAAAGCATACGCTGCCAATAAAAGAGGCCGAACAGCAGCCGTATATCCTCTACTTTTCCCAGCTTTGTTTGGGAATACGCTCTCAGGTTCAAGGACCTCGGCTCATCTGCCTCCCTCTCATGCTGCATATTGACTTATCAGGAGCTGGCAACAGGAATAATAATGCATATTACCACGA
Organism: Paratilapia polleni; assembly: GCA_015106735.1. Classification (NCBI taxonomy): domain Eukaryota; kingdom Metazoa; phylum Chordata; class Actinopteri; order Cichliformes; family Cichlidae; genus Paratilapia; species Paratilapia polleni. Next base: position 21,117 of record VUQI01048654.1, on the reverse strand, counting down.
TAAGTAATTGCTTTGTCCCGACGCAGTGGCAGACGGTTGTAGTTTTTAGCACCGAGGCTCGATATCTGATTGGTGGAGACGCCAGCGGGCTGAGAATCGAAGCTTCTTGTTTATTTAAGATTAAAACACAAGGCTGATAGGGAGGAAGAGTTATGGAGAGACGTTTTATTTTAGGTAGGAAGAAGATTAAAAAATGGCCACATATAAATATACAACAGTGTGGGCCTGTGCTGAGGGTCAAAGGAGTTCATGCAAAGCGGACTTATTCTGGATGAAAAATGGAGCTTCCTTTTTCATTTTTCTGCCACAGTTTCTCTCAAAGAAAGGTACCCCAAATAAAAAGTTATACCTAAATGGTAAACTGCAACAAAGAGCCATTGCAGTAGGTTGATGCTGATGAGCCTTGTGTATTATCTTTCATGAATAGTTGTCTCCTCTTTCAATATCTGTGAAGAGCTGGACTTCTTTATGTTTTTGTTTGACACTTGGATCCCGAGCAGTCTCCAGTTTCCACAAAGACGTGTCAATGATTTTTCCTTAACTAAGACTCAAATCTGAAGGATCACCGAACAATAAAATAATAATAATAAAGAGACTTTAGAGCAGGCATATCAAACATACCAAAGGGTCCATCCCATTGGGTGGCTTTGAAAAATGTGAAAATTATAGAAAAATAGGGTATACATTTTGGATTATCACTGTATTTTCTCATTAACAATGGCTTAATTTCACCTGAATTATCCTGAGTTTTATAGTCTTCTTAGCCCTCAGTCACACAGGCCTAGAGACCGGTTGGTGACCACCTGGCAACCACCAGTCATGAGGGAAAAATGTGTATTCCCCAACCGTTTGGCGAGTGTTCACTGGACGCTGATGGCAGTTGCAAAGTGAAATTGGTCACAAAGAGGTATATGGTGCTGCACCAAAAACATCTTTGCAACTGCTTTTGTTGCTAGCAGATTGCTGCAGTTGCTCGTAGTTTGTATGCAAGACATCGAGTTGTCTGCAAACACTTGCCAGCTACTTGGTGTTGGTTGCAGTGGTAAGGCACAACTTTTACTTTTACTTTGAAGGCGAATGGTCTCGCTTTGCTGACTTGTCTGCAAACACTATTATTTGCCGAACAGTAGGAAAACTGTGTGACACAAACCAGAAACCGAGACCATTCGCCAGCTACTTTCCAAGTAGTCATCAAACAGGCAACAGTGTTGGTTGCAGTGGTAAGACACAACTTTTACTTTGAAGGCAAATGGTCTTGCTTTCCGGTTTGTGTCGCAGTTTTGCTACTGCTTGCCAAATAATAGTGTGTGCTGACTTGACAACCTCCAGCAACCACATTTTTTCATGACCAATGGTTGCAAAGGCCCCAGTCACACAGGTCTGTAGGTCTGTGTGACTGGGGCCTAGCTGATAACTATCAGGTAAGGCCTCACTGTTAGCTCATAACTAGCTGAGAACTGCACCCTCTCATCCAAATATGGTCACTTCTGGCTCCAAAAAACCTAACATGGTAGTGGCAAAAATGTTAACGTTTAGGTTTCAAAATGCAGTGACGTCACAGCGGCTACATCCACGTTTTAATTTCAATTTATGGGTCCAACATGCAATACAAACCTCAGTCTCCTGGGTGAAAGTCTGGGTATGATCTAAATTTTCTCATGTGCCAAGATGCTAATCCACACCATGAGCAGCTGAGCTACCCTGCATGTTGAAAAATGAGGCCAAAGGCATACCCAGTGGGTAAAAATGTGATGCTGTGGCCTTAAGAGAAAAGCCTGTGTTTTTATTAAGTATTAAAGAAACCCATGTCCAGAAATGGAGCACCATTCGCTCCAGCTCCACATGTAAAACTGTCCTACACTGATATTCTCAAATGAACAATTAATGTTGGATTTCTTCTTCATCGTGGCAGGCCACCAAGTTCTTCATTAATAAAGAGAAGAAATGTCACCAAATCACCGGCTGTATTTACATTTCAAAAGTGGCCCGTCACTCTGCATCCATATCAGGGCTGCTCCACCAGGCTTTTCTTTTTTTCTTTTTTTTTTTTCTTTTTTTTTTTTTTAGTAATTCATCCCCTTTATACTCTGGAGGTAAGAACAAGGTCTTTTAACCTCATTATACTGAGCTTTCATCACACGTTCACTGACATCTTTAAAACATGCATCTCTTTCTGCCTTTCGTGTCATCCTCACCTCCTCTTCACAGGACATTCATCATGAAAATACCTCAGCAGGCTGTTCATGTAGTGGAAATGTGGCTCAGCCAAAAATACTGTACAATTACTTTCTCACAGTTTCTTCATCTTACTGCTGATATCAATCTTTTTAAAGAGAACCGCTGTTCTGTTCTTATTTTCTGACATGAATACAATGTTACAGGGTCAAATGTTCACATCAGACATCACTGAAGTTTGAGAAAATGATGTAAATGCATCTAAAAGTAATCTCTGTAACTGAGTTCCGGAACCCCAAGTCGGCCAATCAGAAGAAAGTGGGCTTTCAGGAACCGGGGCCTTAAAGAGACAGGAGCTAAAATGGGTTGCTTCAGACTGAGGATGAACCTAGGGCCACTGTAATATAAACAAGGATTATTTTGAGTTTATTTCCTGCATTTCAGCATGAAGAGAAAGTAATGTAGACTTTACGTAATCTAATGTAATTAGTTGCCATAAGTGGACATATACCAGTTGAACAGCAATATTAAAATGATATTAAGTAATTAGATTTCCCTGGTTTTATTTACAATTTCATATCTAAACCTGCAGTTGTACTAAATCATTGATTCAGTTTATAGATGTAGACAATTGCTCACTTGCATATGGCTTTCACTGACAAACGAACACTCCCGATGTGTCCGCAAACCTCAGTTACTTTCAGCTCTAATTTAAAATTTATCTAGAAGTCTACGAGAAAATGAGCCTACCTCTCCCTTTATGACTTCAGTAAACAGTTTCCTGATGAGCTTCTTGTCTCAGTTGAAGTTTATGTTGTAAATTGTGATCCCATTTAGAGTAAATTGGGGGATAATCCCAGTCAGATCATGTTCGGTTACAAATTACCAACGTGGTGATGAGGAAATCACTCAACCTGAGGGTTCATGTACCAAATAAATAGCCTCATATTAAAATGTTTAGTTTCAGTTTGGTTTTTATTAGCTTACTGGTTAGTTTTAGTGTTTTCTTCTTATTATAATATGGGTGGATTTTGTCTGGGGCAAAATATAAGAAGTACAGAATAAGTAATACAATACAAACACAATACTTCATTTACTATAGGATTTCCTGTCAGAAAACATTTATACCACACACTTCACACTTAGGTTTAGTTTGTAGTTTAATTTTAATTCATTATAATAACCTTGGTGTGACCAAGGCTTTCAGTTTGACCTCTGATTTGGATAATCTGTATTATTAGCTTCACTAAAATCTTCCTGAAAATCATATGAGTGCTTGTGATATTGTGCAAAATCCCAGATTAGGCCCACTTGTAAAGTCGAGCCTGTAGTAAATAAACTGATTAAGGTAAGGTACAGCCAGGTAAAACACTTGATGAATTGTTGACTGAATTATTAAAGATGAACTGTTGGAAAATGAAAGGAATCCAACTCCAACTCCTCTACCTCGCTATTTGAAAGACACACTGTGTTATAATATCCAATAAAACTTGACAAAATACAAGTTGCATTAACTAGAATATCCTTTGTGATTTGGCGAGGTGCCGAATTTCAGACTCAGTTTCCAGCTTTGCCACCTCTTTACCAATTAATGAGTGTTTCTTTATAATGGCAGGCCACCAAGTCCTTCATGAATGAGTAAAAGTGTCACTAAATCACACGTTTAATTTGCATTTCAAAGCCGGCCCATCGGCTTGCATCTTTGTCGATCTCTGAAGCTCTGTGTCGTCCTCGGCTGCCTTTTTTTGCCTTTATACTCTGGAGGTAAGAACAAGGTCTTTGAGCCTCATTATGCCAAGCTTTCATCACACGCTCACTGACATCTTTAAAACATGGGTTCTCTCTTTCTGCCCGTCCCTCCCCTGCGAGACAGCATCGGTGCTACTCTTCATTTAGTTCAACAACACAAACACTCACCTGCCCCGACACCCCCCCAACTGCCACCTCTCTTGTCATGTTATCTATTCATCAGCGTTTACAAATGGTGCCACACTCCTCGACTATACATGCTAGGCCTCAATGCCGATCCAATCCCCATTAATGATGCTCTCCTAAGCTCTGGGTCTACTTAGGATTCCTATCAGACGTCTACTGTAAGTCACCTCTGACTGCTGCTGGTACCTGAGGAGAGCCATGAGCATCGGCTCCCGAGATGGCGCCTTATCTTTGAAATGTATATTTCATCAGTTGGTTCGCTCCCCTCTTTGCCCCCTGGCTGAGCACTTGGGAGACCTCAACTCACAGCACGCCGCAGCCTGACACCGGGCGCCAAACTCACATCCAGTTGCTGGTTCGGGGAGAAAGTTTTAAGAAGTGCCTTACCTCTGGTTTCTGAGGGTGAGGGTTTCTTTGGGAGATCGGCGAATCCACTACCGTCCATTTTGTCTTTTTTATCGGCGGCTCTCTGTGGTGAAGTCTCCATGGTTGAGAGCTGTGAAAGCAGGACACAAAAAGAGTTGTTGGAGCCAAACGAGTTGAGTACACTCAGAAGGAAGTGTTCATTTAGGACAGGATGAGGACACTCCATGCACACTCTGGAAGCACTTAGTACTACTTAAAGGATCCTGAAAAAACCCAAAGAGTTCCTTTATAGGCCAAGACATCAAAACACCGCAGCAGCTGTATTAAACAAACGTTTTAAGTAGTTTAAATACACTTCAAGAAACAGATCAGAGGTTACTAGCAATTCACCTACTTCCAAGGTGCACAGAGAAGACAATAAAGTCTGAAAAGGTTAACTTCTTTACATCCACCAGGTCACTGGTGACTCATCTAAGGTTAGGGTTAGAGTTGGGGTTCTGTTAATATCAACCTCTTTTTATAAAACTTCCACCTACTTGGAACACCCAAACATAAAGCTTTTAACTAAAAAAATCTGACTATATAAATATATGAGATATTATTTGAAAGGTAACATATTCTAGATTGGTAAGAGGTTCATATTCATCAGGGCTAGGCTCACATCAACTCCATTATGTGTAACTTAACTGTAACTGTAGTAACTGTAGCTAAAATACAAGCCAACCCCTGTGTGGTTTGCCAGCATCCTAGTTAGATATCAAAAGGTTAAAAGTCCTGCAACACTTGTAGTATATGGAAAAACTGATTCTAAGGGGGTCGAGTGGGAAGCATCTTTTTCATAGAATGAACCAACTTTTTTGTTCACCCAGTATGTTTCAGCTTGTGGACCACAATCAATGACCCTGGCAAGGCTGTATGTGTAATGTGTCAGTCAAACAAGTTCTTTGACATACTACAAGTGTTTCTCACAAATTTAGATTTTCCTGACTCTCCATGGAGTCTTTTAACCTGTAGTTGGAATTCAACTCCACTGTCTTGGACTGCAGGAAGTGATGGTAATCCCTGTTCAGCACAGACCCACAAATAAAAGCCCACTGTATCATAAAACAAGTACAAGAATTTGAGGAGATATCATTAAATATTTCCTTGAAGCTAAAATATTGAAGGTCATCATCTGTCCAATCTCCTTCATTTGTGCAAAAGTAGCTCAAAGCCTAAAATCTGAATGTAAACCATCAGTTGTCTCCACTTGGTGATTGGCTCAAAGCCGACTGCCACTCGTTTGTCACCCACAAATCTGTGAGATAATCTCAGAGGAGCGCAGAGCAAATATGCCCGAGGATTTTATCATGAACGGCAGTGCTCCACGTGGGATTTTGTCTTTCCTGCAAACTCCTGCTATTCACGACTCAATCTGCTCCACGGCAGCAAGGGTGTTGGGGTCAGCATGGAGGGTTTTGGGGGTTAAAGGGGTCGGAGGATAAGGAGGTGGGGGTCTCAGCTTGCATGTCATCAAAGTTTATTTGACTATTGACCTTTCCACCACTGCTATTCAGAGCTGCTCCATGGCTTGAAAAGTTGGAACAATGCAACTTTATCTTCAAAGCTGAGATGGAGATGAAGAGGACTCTCCATTCAGCTTCTATAGTGTGACTTGGATTTTCCTTTAAGGGTAAAAAAAACGAAACATCTGGGAACCTGATTTCCTCCCTCTGTTTCTTTACTAAGGCAGGCGGATCAGATTGGACTGGATCCAAAACCAGCAGAAGTAAATCTGGTGTCAAACAATGGGCACCACTGGCAACACTCTCATGTATTTAAAATACTGATAGAAAGCTATTTACATGGCACTAAAGAGAATCATTATTTATGGCCAAGTACTCAACAAGAGCTGAAACAATTACTCTGTTAATACAATGCTGGATTTAGCTTTTTTTTTGTGTGTGTGTTTTACTAATAGAGAAAGCAAGACAATTTAAATATATATTAATTAACTTTTCCCATGGATGAAATGCTTTTTATTGTCAGTGTCTGACCAGTTTATAGATTTAAAAAATGAGACCTTCCCCAACTGTCTTGGTTGCCTCTAACAGACTGATTTCCATGTGATGGACTTGAGATGAATTTTACACAAAAGTCCAAATGATGTGATGTTTATTCTCACTCACGAGTTCTTCAGTGCCTCTCTTCTGCTACCAGCATCAACCATCTTAGAAACTAAGCTAGCGTTATCTTAGAACTGGAGTCCACTAATCAGTACTGTCACCAAACGACCGGCTCAACACTGACTCCAACACAAACTCCACATAAGGACAGAATACTAGGTAAACTAACGTTAGCTACCTTTAGCCAGAAGAAAGCCAGTTTTATCTAATGAAACCCATTGGACCAAGCAAGAATTTGATCATCAGGGGGAAAACTACATCAGTCAACATCTGTAGGACATCCAAGTCATGGTGGGATTGTTTGGTTTCTGGGATCAATCTGACCCTGAGCTGTTTGTTTTCTAGCTAATGTTGGCTAACACTAGCTTGTCTGCTAACACAGACCAATTAGCCATCTCACATAGCCAAATGTCTTGAGTGGATAATGTTGGCTGACTCCTCCAAACTCCCAGGGCAGATCTGTTATCTGGCCATTTACATCAGATAATGTTATGATCTAACCATCTCCAGACTGATGCAGCTAACTTACAGCTAGCTGGCTAACTGATCTTGCTTATTAACATTATCGTTAGCAAATTCATATCTGAGGAGAAATGCCAGTTCGCTAGCTTGCCCCAAGACCACCATGAATCATTAGATTCAACAGGTTTGGTGCTTTATAGAGTTTTAAAAAAGAAAACCTTGCACCATGTATGATGTCTTCAGTGTCTTTTCAATGATTCAGTGGCATTTCTAACTGATTTATTGGCAGCTTCAGGAGCCAGACCTCTGACCTTTTGGCTCCAGCAACAATCTGGCAGCTATAGGTTACACACTTTGATGAACCTTCAGTTCACTGAGTTTGTAAGTGACCAAAAGTCAGTTTACTGCCTCTGTAACAAAAGCAGAGTCTGACTGACAGGTGTGCCTGCTGTCTTCAGGATGAATCAGTGTAACAGGTGTGAGAGGACAGCAGCGAAGCCTCATGGGAAGCCCCTCACCACACACACACACACACACCACACACACACCTCTTTTAGTTGAGGTGATAAATGAGGCACGTAATGGCAGCCTTTCACGCCTGCAGCCCTCTGATGTGTCCTCACAAATCGCTATTAGTTAGGCTTAACATTTGCTGTTCACACATTTAGCTGTGTAGTGATCACTGTTGGCTCTGAAGGCTTAAATAAGATCTAAACTTCTCTAAGAATCATGATTCTTGGCCTAAATAAAGACGATTACTTGTGTAGAACATATATATATATATGTATATATATATATATATATACATATATATATATATATATATATATATATAAAAAAAAAAAAAAAAATATAATTTAAAAAAAAAAA
>VUQI01048654.1:2756-13124 GCA_015106735.1 Paratilapia polleni | reverse complement strand
AGACTTACTTGTATAAAATATATATATATATATATATATATATATATATATATACATATATATATATATATATATATATATATAAAGACAATAAGCAGAAATATCACTTGGAAAAGACTTAAAATATTTACATTTAAGGAATTTTATATTTCTACATGAGGACAGGGATGTAGGACGAGCGTTAAATTGTTCATGCTGAGGGTCCCTGATGGGCAGAGATGAATGCCATCATATGGCAGGAAGAAGACGCAAAAAGAGAACAAACTTCAGCCTGAGATGAGCCTATCTACGACACACGTTTTGAAGCATCAACTTCAGTGTTTTGACCACTGCCATGTTGGTTTTTTGGAGCCAGAATTCAATTTTATATTGTGGGCTAAGGACCCTAAGGACCCTACAATATTAGAGAGAAAACCCCAACAGTCAGATGACCCTCTATGAGCAAGCACTAGGCGACAGTGGGAAGGAAAAACTCCGTTTTAACAGGAAGAACCCTCCAGCAGAACCAGGAGAAAGGGAGTACTAAGCCATCAGCTAACACTAGCTTGGTAAGCAAGATAAAGATACCTACTAATTAATCCTGAGAAAAAAACTAATAAAATACAAGAAATGTACTTACTAAAACTGAACCAAAACCCTGTTTTTTCTATGTAGCTCCAAAGATATAGATTAATTCTGTTCAGTTTTTATATCAGGTCTATCTCTTGGTAGCCTAGAAGATGCCAAAGTGACTATATTTGGACAAGATGGTACAGTGCTAAGTCATCAGCTAGCGCTTGTTAGCTTGCTTAGCAATACACAGATACCTGTTAATTAGTTATGAATAACAGACTAATAAAATACTACAATTTCATTCACCAAAACTGAGATTGAACCTTAGTATCTTTACTGTGTTTCTTTTAAGATATAGATTAATTTGATCCAGTTTAGTAGCGGTAGTAGCAACTAGCATGTTTTTCTCTTGTGTAGCATACTGTAGCATGAGGTCAAACTTGTTTTTGAATTCCACAAAAGACCTGCGAGTAAATTATGATTAAAGCAAAATGGTGACACATGAATTTACTCGTAGGAGTGTTTAACAACCAGGTTAGTAAGTCAATAGCTCAGTCAGTGGTGTAATTAAGCATGGCCTCCCACTGTTGACTGTGGGCTCTTTTCAAAACCCTCACAATGATTCATTTGAGTAGAATAGCCCACAGAGAGAGCCCCACAATACGGTTATTTAATGGAACAATAACTTCAGAGTATCCCTCCCCTGTTTTCTGCCGAGTCATTGTGAGGAAATCAGTGGCTGTTTATTCTGCCGAGTCATCCATTTCTCTTCACTTTAAATCACAAACACAGCAGTTTGTTTAAATAACACATCTGACTTTAATTTTCATGGTTTTCCTGGTCACAAATGTGCATTTTTTGCTGTTTATCTCACTCTAAATCATGCACGTCCTACATAATGTTTTTGTCTGCTTTTCTGTGCTCACTTCAGCCCTGAAATTTCAAAGTAAGTCACCTCAGAAAAACACCTTTGCCACTGTGTAAATTAACTAACAGTCACTGACACACAAGATATATCTTCCTCCTGCGGAGGGCCACGGCTTCCAGAAATCAAAGGGCCTGCGGTAGGAGGGTATTCCCTGTGTCCGGGAAACAAATGCCTCTTCTTTCTAGGTGTACTCGAGTACAGTTTGGCTCATCAGCCGGCGTCCGCCTGAATTATTAGAGCAGCTCTTGTCAGGCAAACAAATGACTCTGTCTCGACTCAAAAGGTCACGGCGTAGTGGAGTAAAATCACAGAGCACGCAGTCAATTCCTCTGAGCGGCATCCCCTTTTCCAAGGGCCACTTGCTGGAATTTATGGCTGGGGCCCTACACCTATTCTCCTTTGAATAATAGCTATCCCGTAAAAGGAGCCGGGGTCGGTGGCGAGTCTAAAATAGAATAAATACAAGGGGTGTTTTTTACCGTGTGAAAGCACAAACACAGGCTAACAGTGACATTTGGATTTATACTGAGGAAGCGTCCCCGTGAGGCCTCCATTTGTCCCTCAGCTGATGGTAAACAGACTTGGACCATCAGCCAGGCTGGATGTTTCTCCGTGAGAGTCCCTCAGAGGAGGATGTTCAATATCCTGTGGCTGATCTCCTCCTGCCCACGCCAACAGCAAACAGATGTGGCAGCCAAGTTCAGAGGAGAAAGCGGCTCGGCGGGATGAACGGACGCCTCCCACCTGAGTGCCATGGTGTCCCCTGACCTCACTTTTATGTTGTTTTCGAGGTAGCCCAGAGCTTCCTGCGAGGCTCGTATGACTGTAGAGAGGAATTCAGAGCATCCTGGCATTCATATTGTTTCATAGCTGGAAAGAAAACCCAACCTTTTACCTGAAAAAAGCATTTTAAACAGGTATGGAGTAGAAAAACACACCAATGAAGCACCAACAAGGACACCTTCCATATGCTGTAACAAGTTAGGAGCAGCCACCTGCCTCACATGGTGATATGAGCCTTTAAAGTTTGCCCAGAATGCATATTTTGTAGTTTTTGCTTGGAGTTATTGGAGTGAAACTGATCTGGCTGCAGTCGTTAGCAGAGCTTAAATGTATTAACCTGTATTTGTGAAGTTATGACGTCTCAAAGATGCTAATTAAAAAGCACCAAATTTCATGCCACCCCTACGAGGGCCCGTAACTCAGAAAATATTCATAGCATGAAGCTAAAGGTTTGCCTGGATTCATTAAAGTTATTGTACATTAAAATCAGCTGATTGTGAACTTTTCACAGATTAGATTTGACATTTTCTGTGTTACAAGAAAAAGAAGAAAAAAAAAATCAGCAAAACCCATGAAAAAAACCCTTAATAAAAGCTACAAATAGAACATCTAAATCATTTTGAAAACACAAACTTTTGAGATATTTAAGAACAATTTGTAGTCATTTACTAAGAAGTTCCCCTTTTTAAAACAGAAAATTTTATATTTTTATATAAAATACATTTTATCATGTGTTTCACTCCTTTTTTTTCTTGTGACATAATTTTTAAATTAAAAAGCGTATTTATTTATTTTAAATTTAAAAAATTAAATACCTTTTATTATCTAAACTATAATTTTATTTTTATTATGATACAAAATCATTATAAATATTGACACATTTTTATTATTCTAAAAAATTAAATTTTTTAAATCTACATTACAATTGTATTTTTATTAATATACAATACTTTGATAAATATTTATATTTTTTTAATTACTCTGTAGCTTGGTTGTTTTGTATTTTGCCTCCTCCATACCTGTCCTGTGTAAAATGTCTGTCAGTCTTCTAAACCTCCTCAATAAGGCAGAATTTACAAACAGGTCTCCTTCATTCATCTCATCTTGAACACAAAAGTGAAAACAACAAACAGACTTAAAGTCTTATTTTCTGAATGCAGAAGTTATCAGCTGGTTTCAGTTTGTGATATGCGAGAATCTGAAGCTTTTGTTTCATTCGAATTGAATATATTTGGGATTTGCGAATCATTAAGGTTAAAAAAAACGGGACAATAATCCTAACAGGACCATATTTTTTGTTCTGCTTGAAGTGACTGTAACATGGCTGTCTCAGTCCAAAACAGGGTAGTCGTGTTTTTATACTGAACATGATTTTAAATGTTTAATTTCTCCCTAATAAAGCTGTAGAGTGAACACATATGCTTCAAACCTACCAAAAAACAGTAAAACTGTATAAATGTGGTGTAAATTACAGCTTTGCCTTACAGTGAACCTATTCTGCTCACTTCCACCTCCATATTTTTATTCTTGGACTCTACTAGAGCAGCTTTACATGATTCACATCTTAAAATAATCCTTCTTTATCTTATACTGCATCCCTGAGTTCATCCCCGGTCTGAAATTAGCTGAAAATGAGCAGAATGGACCCACTTTGAAACTTTTCTCTTTTGGGCAGTTTTGGGCAGATTTAAAGGATCAGTTCACAGTTTTTTTTTTTTTTTAAGGCCTTACAGTGTTTCAGGTTTGATTCCTGCTTTCCTGGATTAAGACTCCTCACTATGAGTTGAATACCTGAACTTTCTCCCCTTGTCTGTTCCTTCTTCTTCTCTGTCTCTCTTCATTAGATTACACGCTGATGGCGTTAAGTCCACGCTGACTGACCGCTTTGATCCCTGACCCTGAGCCAAATGGTCCGTCTACAGCCCGGCCACTCGCTGTTTTACAGCCTCACTTTGGACCTCTGACTGCCTCCTCGCTGCCTGGGTGGACCCACAGTCCTAAACGTTCATCCTGAAACACTTCCAGTATTTTCCATAATGACACACGACACACTTCAAGAGCTGCACAGCACAACAAATGACTGATATAATAGCTGGATTAGCTGTAACAAATAAAGATTTGGATGGACTGAGAGTAAAAAATTAGGCCTCTCTAATGAATAATGCTGAGTTTTAATCCAAATATCCACTGAGTTTATCCAACAAGACCATCGGTTACTCTAAAAGCCCTTAAAGTTAGTCTCCAGGTGAGTGTGGGATCTTCATGGACATTCACAGCAGTACCAACAAACTAAAGGTCTCACGTTCCAAATGATGGATCATAACGTTCCTTAGTGACCACAGTGACAAGTTCAGGTGAGCTGATATTTGATTTATTTAGATTTTTACTCACTGAGCTCCTTTATTTTATTTTACTTTATCGTCTATTTAACTGAGCTTGCTCTTTTGAGTAGTTTTTACCTCACTGAGCTATTTTTTCTTGTCCAGTTTTATTTAAGTTCGTTTGTTACAGTTTATGTTTAATATTTTGGCTACTTTGAATTAATGAATTTCCTTAATTTCATTTTATAAGCTGCTTCAGTCTCCCTGCAGCTGCTGTTTCCTCTGCAAGCCACTCTGCAACCCAACTCCACTCCAGTTCTTTGCTTCATGCTGTTTCTTTAGTTTTCCATACCACCACCAACTATAAACCAATCTTCTTTTGACTGATCTTTTTTTTTAAACTCTGCCCTCTTGAATTTCCTTTCTTAGTGTTTAGAGGTAAGAACTGTTCAACATCATGACATTAAAGCGAGGAAACGTCTGTGTGCTCAGTGCATGCCTTCAGGGTTTGAACACATTAGTCTGAACCTGTAATAGAATTGAATCCTGTGTGAAATAAGACACAGTGATGTCTCCATAACATGAGGATTTACTCCAAAGTTTCTATGTTATGTTTTGCAGTTTGTATCCATAAATATCCCCATTTTTTCTTGGCGCGTACAAGCCTGTGTAGACACGAGAAATCACCAAAATTTCTAAAGATAGAGAGGATAATCTGCACCTGAAACAATAGCTAGTTTGTGCATGAATGTTTATCACATCCTAAAGATCATAAAGATGTTTTTAAAAAGCATAAAAGCCAATGGACAGAAGGACCATCTAAAATGTAAATAATGTTTCTAAATATGAGACTAGAAGCTGAATTGAATGAGAGAGGAAAAAAGCGTGGGAGAGGTAAAAGGCATGTAGAGTGAGGGAAAAAGTGAATAAACAGACAGAAATTACATGAGTAAAAGGCCAAAAATTGATTAAAAAATGAGGAACAACATTTTTAGATGTGAGACCGAATAAATTCACGATATGTTCCAAAAAAAATAATAAAAAAATCTGCCCATGTTTAGGCTCCAATTTAATAATTTAAATATTATGTCTCCATAAAGATCAAAGCAGGAAAAAGTTTATTCACGTACATAGTTTTCTCCTTTGCCGTGCTTCTAATCTGCTGCGTTTATATTACCTGTTAGCAACAGTCATGTCTGGCGTAAAGGGGGAGGAGCTAAAACAGCCGCTTTTAGAGGATGAACTGAGGAGCTGCACCAAGGCCCAGTGTAAGCTAAAGAAAGATTAGCCTCTGCTGTGAATCACAAAAAGCCACTCTAGTCGAGCCCAAGGATAAAAAATATGGAGCAGGATGGATCCTCTTGAAGCTCATCTTGCATGTGCGCAGAAATCCACGGTTAAGAACACACAGTGTGAAAAGTACCGGGAGTAACGATTCTGAGACGACTTGCACAGTGTGCCGAAAATGAAAGCATTCGTTTCCCAGATGAAACCAGAAGAACACTGATGCCGTGTTGGCATTTGGAAAAATACGGCATGTTTCGTGTCCGTGGTTACTACAGCTACTGCTAATATTTAATATAATGATAACACAGTGGTCTGCCTTCATAGGGATGCAGTGTTTGGATCAGATACCGGTCTGATAGCAGCTAAAAACCTGGATCACATGTGGGTGGTTGTACTCAGTTTAACTCTGTGTTGTTCTGCGTTTGCGTCGCCACACATCAGCAGCAGGAGAGCTAACGTAGCAGCTAATAGCAAAGGGTTTCCAGTGATCGCTAATTTTGGACAGACGGATAACGCCGGACACCGTTAAACAAGTTAACGGTGCAAGTCAGTGCCATCCTACAAGTTAAATGACAACATCTGCGAACTTTTGAAGGCGGTGTTTCCTGACTCAACAGGTCAAGACCTTTAACTGATGGATGTGTTATTCATTTTTACTTGTTTGGGCCCTACAAGGTCTTAACAACCCTGAAGTTCATACTCGGGGATTGCCTTGCATGAAGGAACTTTTGGTGTGCTCCCCAAAGAGGTTTTAGCCACTCACACTTCCAATGATGCCGTTTTAACTACTTTTGGTGCAAAATAGACGTTATTATTTAATAGGAAAATGCATTGATTTCTATCAAATAATCAAACACACTCATTGTCTTTACTGTACGTGGACCAGTCTTCATCCTGAATGAGGTTTTTGGTCAGTTTATACCTGCAGAGGCCTCCGGGGGGGAGGTGAAGTCTGTCTGGGCCCCTGACAGGTTCCTGCCTCAGAGTTTGGAGGGCCTCCTGACCCTGACGTCTGATTGAGCTCACAGAAAGACGCCGCCGAGGAGGGATCGATTGCTAAAAAATCCCAGAAGCCCTGCAGGGACGCCACATGTTAAAAAATTTGGAGAAGAAGGAAAAAAAAACACAACCAAAGTGGTTTTCTCTGTTAGCTGATGCTGTTTGGCAGCTTTTCAGAGCTCGTTTTAAGACGAGGAAGAGGTTCAAACACGGTGGAGGATGCTGCATTTCCGTAACGTGTCAGCGTGTCATGGCGGGCGTCTCCCCGCGCAGCGAGGGGCATCCTTCACATCCGCCCTTCAGATCAGCGCCGTCCCTTCAGGAGTTAATTAACAGATGCATCAAAGCTGATCCTGAAGAGCAAAAAGGAGGAACTACAGGCCCCCGGCGGCCCCCGGAGGGCCCTGGACCTTTGATTTCTGACGGTCCTCCGAGTGCGTTTCTACATGTGCGTGCTGTCATCGTGTTTTGTGACGGCTGCTTTCCTCTGTCGGAGGAAGTTTCTCATGTCGTGCAGAAGCAGCGAGGCGAGCTTCAGAGTAAATGTTTGTAGATCTGAGAGGCACTGAGAGCCTCTTTATTCCTGCAGTTTGTCCTCACCAGTGTCTAAATAATCAGCTCCTGGTTTGACTTGCCGACCTGTTTGATGGTGATTAGACGGATGGAGAGGAGGGGTCAGAGAGGAAAGCAAACAGCCACTTAAAACAAGACGCAGCAGAGAGAGAGAGAGAGAGAGAGCGCTGTGGAGGTTTAACTAGACCTGAGCACCAACGTCAGCCAAGATTTCTGCACTTTACCTTTTGAGGTTTAATCAGAGTGCACGACAAGTTCTCAGAGCCTCAAAAGATCCCTTTTGTCTTTTTCTGCACTACAAACCGTCTGAAACCAAGAAGACATTCTTTGTCATTTTGGCTTTGAAAAAAGGGCATCATTTAGATGTGATTTAGATGAATAATTGGACCAATTTAGTGGAAAACCTGACCACTAAACGTTTCCTTAAAAACACTCCGATTCTCAGCTGCTGCAGGGATTAAAACCTGAAAGAAACGTCATATTAAAAAAAAACAAACATGTAAAGCTGTTTATTGATGTGTCTTTTAGGGGAAAAAATGACACAAAAATCTAAATAATCTGAGCAGGTTTTAGTTTTGGATACAGAAAGGCCGTTTGAAGGCTTTAACTTTGGTAAACCTAGTTGGAAATGTTAAATCTGCAGATAAATCCCAGGTAGAAATGATTATCAGCTCGGCAAGAAGCTGCAGGTGAATTAGAGTTTAAAAACCCAGTGAGGCGGACGTCTGTTTTTCCTGTTTCTGCCTCTTTTTGTCTCATTTTCTGGCCTTTTGGTTTTTCTCTAAAAACAAAGGGAAATGTAGCTCTGACCACAAAAAGAAATAAAACCCAAAGAAATGGCCTCTGGATGAGTCGGTGAAGCTGCTGTTTGAGCTGAAATCTGTTCAAAGTGTTTGGATGACGTGGATTTAGGAGAATTTGCTGCCTTTCTTCAACTTAAATGACAGAAATCTGAGCAGCTTTTGGGGGTTTTTTTTGGTTTTTTTTGCAGAAAGGGTTAAAAAAATGTTTGAATGTTGACTAGTTTGAGTTAATAAACAGATTTCAACTCAAACAGCCGTTTCAGGGACACATCCAGATGTGTCTCGATTTAAAACTAAGATTGAAAATCTCTGCAGCAGCTGAGGATCAGAGCACTTTAAGGCACCATTTGACCGATAGATTTTTACCCTAAATCGATACAATTATTCATGGAAATGAAGCCAAAATCCCAAAGAATCTGTGGATGGGGCTTTGCTTCCATTTTAAATAATCAAGACTGGAAAATCTTTGAGTTTTCCTGCAGTTTTTAGGCTCTGAGACCTTTGCATGGACATGGATTAAACATCAGACACACCTCCTCCTGCAGATGGAGCTTCATTTCTCTGAGTTTCTAGATTTTCTGGTTTAGTAAAAAACACACAGAGTCCTGAGAGCAAATTTCAAAAGCCAGACAAAGAGACCAAGAGAGGCAAAATCAGGAAAAAGAGGGTTTCTAAACTCTAATTCACCTTCAGCTTCTCGTTAAATCCTGCAAAATACTAATAATCTCTTCACTGATTTATCTGCAGTTTGAAGATTTTAATCTCACAAAGATAAAACATCCACACGGATTTGATTTTTCAAATTTCCCAAAAAACCTGCTCAGATTTCTCTCATTTAAGAAGGAAAAAAAATGCAGCAAGTATTCAAATTTTTGAGGCATTTTATCTTAAAAACACGTCACCCAGACACCTCGTGACTCGTCATTAAACAGCTTTAGTGACACGTCCAGGTGTTTCTTCTTGCTTTAAAGCTTGACCTTTGATTCAGGTTCGAAACATCTGCAGCAGCTGAGAATCAGAGCGTTTTGAAACCAGCGAAATGGCTGACAATTGGTGGAAATACTCACTGAAATAAGCAAAAAATCTTCAACCCTAAATGATAAAGAATCTGTGGATGGGGCTTCTCAGGTGGGAAGATTTGCTTCTTTTCTATTTGAAACAACCAAACTTGGAATATCTTGGAGTTTCTTTGTGGTTTTTAGGCTCTGAGGACAATGATTTAAGAACTGGTTGAAGATTTCAAAGGGTAATTTTGAGTTTCTCTGTTTTAAATCACCAGAAACTGAAAATCTTTGGGTTTTAGTCTGTTGCTCAGACAAAAAAAAGGTGATCTTTTCAGGAACATGTTTTAAACAATTTACAGAGTAAGTGAAAAGTTAAATTTAAACTCATTCTCAGATCAGAAAGATTTGCTTCTCCTCACTTTTAAACAATCCAATCTCCCTTTTTTGTTTTAGCTTTTGAAATCTGCTCTCGGGACTCCTTTGGGTTTGCCTCTGAAACACAGACTTCAGGAGTTTAACAGAAAATAAAGACCTGCCTCTCTCTTTCCTCTGATAGACGCCAGCTCCTGGTCTCTTTCCCTGAGTGTGTTTGAGCAGGTTTTCGGTGTTAAACGCTGCAACGCTCGGGGAGCTTTCCCTCTCTGGTTTCGCTGGATTTACTCCTCTGCTTTTCTTCCCACTAAACCCACCAGGAGCGATGCCCCGGGGCCACATGGCGTAATTGCTGTGGACTTGTTGTTTTGTGGGATAAGAGACTTTTGAGTCCTCACAGCGGGGCGTTTTACTCACTTCCAATTCAGGTTTCTCTGTCTCCCCCTGCTCGCCTGAATCCTTTTCTCCCCCCCCCCGAATCTGTCGTTTCCCCGTTTTCTCTTTCACTTCTTCCAGCCTCGGAGGGATGAAAGTGACGTCCCCGTCCACCATCGCCCATGTCACCCTGAATAAAGTGAAGGGCCCCATTATTTCCTCCCATCTCTGCACCCCTGCCTCCTCCTCCCTGACTGCTGGAACTCTTCATCCTGCACAATAGAAATGCACTAAAACTTTTTTTCTGATGCAAATGAATGCAACCGGCCTTTCAGGATTCAAATAAAAAAAAAAAAAAAAAAAAAAAAACT
>VUQI01048652.1:0-13089 GCA_015106735.1 Paratilapia polleni | reverse complement strand
GTACCTTTTTTTTTTTTTTTTTTTTTTTTTTTTAAAAAACTTTTTTTTTTTTTTTTTTTTTTTTTAAATTAAATTTTTTTTTTTTTTTTTTTTTTTTTACTTCTAAGCATTATTACAGCAGGGTGAGCAGATTATTTAAATCTTTTTCACTGAGCAAATTCTTGCTTAACGTTGAAATGACATGTACTCAGCCGTCAACCCACAGATTAAACCACCTAATTCCTCATAAAAGCTTTGATGTTTTTTGCATGCTCAGTAATTTAATTTTAATAAGGAGTTAAGATGGAAGTATTCACCACACAAACACACTGAGCTTGAATGATTTCTGGACCAGCATCCAGAAAAGAGCTGCTGTTGTGTTTGTGCGAGGCTCTGAGTCCTTATGGATAAGAAATAAATCCATATCATACAGTAATTGACTGGTAGAATAAGCTGTACATGAAGCACTGATTTTGTCCTGGTTTACACACTCAGGGCTTGAATCATTGTGCACATTCAGGCAGGACAACCGGTAACCTTTACATGAACATGCAGAGCATTTTACCTGCACATGTGCCACCATTCATAAAGACAGCTTTAATTTTTCACACGCGGGAGCATTAGTTCAGCTGAATGGATCGATCTGTTGTGTTCATCTCGTAGTCCTGAGCCGTCGTTTTCCACAGAGATGAGACGATGGCAGAGGAGAATCTGGGCTGGGCTGAATCCCTCTCCTTCCAGATCTGTGTTCCTCTTTTACTCGACACACTCAGCTGAAGAGACCGAGGATATGAAGTGGCTTGTTGGACAGTCTGAAAGCAGAGCAGTTCAGTAGTTCAGCACATGAGGTTATGTGGGGACTTATTCAGGCAATATTCTTCTCTAACTTCCATATTTAGCCTTCATATTTACATACGTTTTATGAAATTATGAAAGAACATGGCACTGATACACATCTTTTTTAACACTTTACAGTACTCAGATTACTTTCTGTGGTAACCGTGTTAACGTTTTCATTGAAGTACCCTTCCACCACCATCATTTTTGCCGTACATGTTTAACGTGAGGTTTTGCATACAAAGTCTACACAAAGACGCAAGTGAGTGACTTAAAAATCATCATTGCATTACGAAAGCCTGTCAGCTGAGATTGTCCCACAGACTGCATTCTCCTGAAATGGAGGAGGAGCAGACTGTCGCAGTTTGAGGGGAGCCAGAGCTGAAAGATTAAACTTTTGCATAAAGACAGGAGAAAAAGGAGCGGGCCTGGAGAAATGTGAGGGAAATTGTAGAACTTCTTGGTAAGTTTGGCTGGTCTCCTTCTCCTCCTATGCAAACATCCATCTATCCATTTGTGAGAAAAATATCTGCGTCCATGCAGTATGTGATATAATCAGCCTTTCGTGATATTTTATAACAAATATCGTCTTACCTCCTCAAACACTTAAGGCTTGAAACTCAACTTTAGTTTCCCATCACAGTTTGATGAGTGGCAGCCACCACAAACAGGAAGTCCCCTGAGCAACATCCCCTCTGTGAGGCACTTCCCACTGGCAGTGATTGGCTTTACTTTTCTATTTTTTAGTTTTCCTGAAACCTCAAGGTAGTAAGTCTGTACAAAACCAAATGTAAGCAGCATATTTTTATAGGAAAAATATCTATCATGTTTCTAATAACCAAAGTACGTCAGCAGAAACGCCGCTGTTTTTCATTCAGAAGCACAAGGTGCTTTTTACTGTTGGTGCTGTGATGCAGCAGGTTTAAAACTGAAGGATGTCTGTCACAGTTTGTCATGTGGACACTTGTAAAGGGACCTTTTACCCACATTGGGTCAGCGTACAGGTTTAATGTGGTTCTTTTCCTAAATCTGCCCCAATCATTTATCACACCTAACCTAACCAGCGATGTAAAAAGGATCGCTGGTTAGGCTCTTTAAAAGCAGGCTGTTATCTCTGTATGTCTAATATTGCCACAGGGTGTGCATTAAGACAGGGACACCAAAGGACACCTTACATGTACCTCTGCAACACCAGCTCCAGCCCTGAACAGGAGAGCACACTGAGCACGTAGTTTAGGAGTAGGAGTCCAGCCACCTGACTTTTCTTCCTAATCTTTCACCAGATTGATGAGAGGCGCTACAACAACAGCAGCAACACCACATCCTGTGTCTTCATGGTCAACAAGCCATACGCCCTCACCTGCTCCTTGGTGGCCTTCTACATTCCTCTAGTCCTCATGGTGCTGGCTTACCAGAGGATCTACATCACGGCCCGCGCACACGCCCTACAAATCAGCATGCTCCAGCGGGCAGGAGGGGCCGGTACCAGTACCCCTGGTACTTCTGGTGCCAGCGCCGGGGTCGGTGCCGGTGCAGCATCGGACTCTGCCGACCATCAGCGGAACCACCGTATGCGAACAGAAACTAAGGCGGCAAAGACTCTGTGCATCATTATGGGGTGTTTCTGCCTTTGCTGGGCGCCGTTCTTTGTTACCAATGTGGTGGACCCCTTTATAAACTACACGGTGCCCGAACAGCTGTGGGCCGCCTGCCTGTGGCTGGGCTACATCAACTCCATGCTGAACCCCATCCTCTACGCGTTCCTCAACAAGTCCTTCCGCCGTGCCTTCCTCATCATCCTGTGTTGTGGGAGGCAGAGGTACCGCAGGCCGTCCATCCTTGGGTCGGGCACTCCCTGCACGGCCACACAGATCAACGGCTCCACACATGTACTCAAGTAAGTCCTCTCTGTGTTAGTGAGCATCAAACTGCACTTCTTAGAAGAACTTAAAGAGACCAAATGTGTCCGTACACCTAAACATCATAATCAGGATTCATTTCCTAAGTGGATGTGCAGAATTCATTGGAACAATCATGCTCTCCTAGATTAAATAAGATCATTTACAAAGCATACAGCACATTTTTTATTTTATGTTGCAAGAAAAAGGGGGAGTGGTTTGCACACAGGTAGAGTTTACCTGGATCTGTGCACTCTTGCTCTAAAGTTTTCATTTTAAAAATATTGAGAAAACATTCATAGCTAATTGAAAAAAACATGAACGATGTGATCATTATATTCATATTATTTAGAAAAATGAATACAAATATTTCGAGAATGGGGTTGTTTATGAACACGTGTATAAAGCCGTCTTTAAAACGTCTTTTTTAATATAACTTTCTCAGTGTATTCCTCCTGATAATCTCATTATTAGAGCACATTTTAACTCATCCTGTGTTAAAGTCACCCTGGCAGTTTTGGTTGACTTCTCTTTCAGTGTCTCAGCATTTCTGTTTCTTGGTATTTCAGCAGTAATCTTAATACAGAGGGAGCCGTTTATCTTTCATCGTCCTGCATACAGTCATTACTGCAGACGTTTCATGAATAATGTACATAGAATAGGGTCAAATGGAAAGTAGCAAGAGTCTACAGAGATAGAAAATGACTTGTTTTCATGTGTGTTAGAGATGACTTTATCTCTATAAATACCCTTCCCTGTCTCGACACACTCAAAAACGCTGCCTTGACTTTTCACTCCTCCAACTATTACACTTTCTAAACATGGGACACGTGTTTTATAGCGATAAGGACACGTGTGCTGTAGCTGCCTGTTGAATATTTAATTTTTTCTGTCTTAATGGGGTGATCTTATCTGTGTTCAGTAATGACAAATGTTGCAGTGCAGCCCATTCACAGGAATCCTGTTTATGCTGAAAGGGTTAAATAATCATGCGCATGTGGTATGTGACTGCATGTGATAACGTACATATATATAACGTATTAGAGTTTCAGCACCTTTTTCTTCTCTTCTTTCGTTCTTTGTGCTCTTTGAAACAAACCGGCTTCTTAATAAGTCACATTTACATCTTAAAATAAGGCAGATAGTTACAAAGATCTCACATATGCTGCTGTATTTGGCTTTAAGTGAAATTACACTCAGTCTGTTCACTTATTAAAGCACATAAAAATGTGGTAAGGTTATATGTGAATAGTATTTTTTCATATAGAACACCCTTATTAATGTTTTATATATTTTTTTCTATTAAAGACTACAATGAACCCTGGATTTCTTTAGCTTCTGTTTTCCTTCATTACCCTCTCCATATTCAACCCCAGGTGCTGTGACCCATCATAGCTGCTGAACATGTAAACATGTAAAGGTATAGCTGGTTGAGAATAATCTTAATCTTTTGCAGCAGGTCACTGTGTAGCTTCCCTGGAGTGCTGTGTTATCGTTATTTTCTCTGTGAGAGTCGGATTCAGTTTGTATTTGTGATGTTGATGTAGTCTTTTCTTGGAGATATCACCTGACTATCACTAAGGGAAGATAACCTGCAGCAATTACGTCATTTATGTGAATAAAGCCTGGAGACAGCCGTTCATTACCGACAAGTGTCAGATAATAAAAATAACTTTATTTGTAGAGCAGGTTTTAAAACACACCGTTACAATGCTTTGCATGTACATATGGTGGCACTGTGGGGTATTTAAGGTGTTGTGCAGTATATGAAGCACGGTCCTCCTGCTCAGTGACATTTCATATCTGTTTGGACTTGAAACTGAGCTAAAGTGAGTTTTTAAGTTTCCATGATTCGACTCAGTGTGGAAAAACGTCTGTTTCAATATGACGGCAGCAGAGATTCATTCAGACCGCTGCTGACGTGTTGAGACTGTAAGGAGCTCGCTGTAGGTATTCAGTTACTTTGTTTCTCGAAATACAGAAGCTCCGATCAGATGATGAATGATGTGAATTCTGTCGACAGTTTCGTTCCCTCTCTGACATTTGTGGATCCCCTCCAGAGAACTGAGGGTGAGCTGTTAATGTGAGCCAGGCCATCTACGCACTCATTCTTTGTTCTCTGTTCACCTGTGATTAGTAATATTTTCTACCTAAATCTTACTCTCACTGCAGTTTACAAACTGTTTTTATTAATAATAATTTCATGGCATTTCACTTGACCTTTCAATAATTTGACAGCAGTTTTTTGTTGTTTTTCTATGGTTCTGTTCTTGTTTTTCCAGATTTCTCCTCATCCTCTGCTGTGTTTCTGCTGTTTTGGAATCAAACAGTTTTTGTTCAATCTTGGTGTAATTTTGAGAAACATAAAAATGAATTTAGCCTGCAGAACTGCAAAGCTCTTTACAGGAAAATATCTGGTAGGCACTAACATTAATATTCTGTACTCCCATTAACAGAGTTTTCCAGCAGAGCGTATGATGTGCTTTCAACAGAAGAAATCCGTCCCTTTGTATAATGAAAGTCATTAGAAGTTGGGTTTCCTACGCGGTGACATTAAATATTAGTACTTATCTAGTACCAATGTTTGACTGTAATTGGATGTTTTATATGAGACATGAGTTAAACGGTGTTATTCCCTGCACACACATAATTAAACCTCCCAGTGTTCCACTGATAGGAACCCCACAGTGCAGCTCTGGACCTCCCAGGTTTCTGGTTTAATGCTTCAACACATTCATTAGTCAAAGTTTTGGTCTCCCCGGTGAACTGGATCAGGACATGTGGGTTCAGGACAAGATGCTCTTCACTGTAGCTATACTTCATGTTCATTTACTTAAACACACACACCTCATAGATTGACACGGTGCTCAAGGGCACAAGGTTTGGAGGTTAAGTTTCAGCTCCTTTTGCAACCTCTCACACCAGAAATATCCACATTTAAGGCTTTTGAAAATCAAGATCCCGCTAACACATCCACAAACCACATGAACATACAAATATGATTCCCAGGATATACGTCAGCCACCTGCACACACCTGGCAAGTGCCAATTAAAGTGATGCATTACTCTGACCATGGTTTATGTGCCTGCTCTGGATCCCTCTGGACTTTTCCCCCTCATGTCTGTGTCATATTGTACATCCTTCAGATAGTTCAACCATGTTTTCTGCTTTTAGTTGAAAGATTCTTATTTCCTGTGAACAAGCTGGTTCATAGGATGGTTCATTAATACCATTAGTCTTATGATGACCTGGACAGATGTTATGTTGTGCTGTTCCCACAGCGACTGATGAATACTGTAGATAACACACGAAGGAAGCAGAAAATGTGGGTTCTGTATACATATTGAATATTTAGCATCATGTTGCAGGGTAGACTGTGACCTCGTTTGTGCTGCTGAAACACTTGAATCAACTGCTGATTTGCTGATCACAGTTAAATGTACATTAGCACATCTTTTGCTGCCAGCAGCATCCTCACCTGCTAACACTGCTAATGCTAACTGTGTTCACGGCTCTGCCGTCTGCACAAGGTGAAAAAGAAATGACTTAAAATACAACAGACTTATGGAGTGTTTTTAACAGGTTTGCTTTGAGTCTGACAGCAGCAGCATACTTAGTCTGAACTTCAGATTGCTGAGTGATAATTACAGTTAATTTCAGATGGCCACTCACTGAGGACAGCACGCCCCGCCATGCGTGCACTAACAGTACGAACAGTCCTGTCACCGGAGCTGGAGGTTTTTTACTAAGATGTGTGCACAGAGGCTGTCTGCCGGCTAACTGGAAGCTCTGTGTGTGAGTGTTGGTGCAAAGACAGGGCAGCACGGATGTGGAGCAGATCACCATTTATCCCAACAGAAATGAGAATACTTTTGGACTTTTGGCACAGTTGCTGCTTTGTTTTTACCATTTCTTCCTTTCAACTTATCACCTTTGAAAGTTAAAACATCATTTAGTGAAGTAATCAGATTACAGTTATCAGCTGTCAGTGTGCTGAATCATCCCAATCAAACACTGTGCGTGGGACTGTGAAACCGGTTGAACTTTCTCAGGAGTCATCTCTACGTGTTCAGGACAGTTTAATAACTTCAAAAAGTTTGAATCACTTTTGAAAACTTCAAATGTAAAAACTGATTCATTTTAAACTGCTTAGAGCAGTGTGCTAAACCCGGTTTGGCTTACGGCCTGAAAACCTGAACAGGGTTTAGTGATGACCCCACATCACTGGTTGCAGGAACATTATCGGCCTGGGGGGGAGGGAGGTAGGATTGCTTCCACCCCCGCCCCTCTGATATTTGTTTCCTTCCTACTCCAATAACTCAGAAACTACTTCAGATTTCACCATCCAGGTGAAGAGCAGTCTGTGAGCATGTTGCATCTCTGCACTGTCAAACTTTATTGCTAATTACATGAAGTGTTCCACCCAAACAGAGGTGTGAAGAGGATGCTCCAACCTGGCAACCAGTAGAAAATGAAACAGACACACGTTTTGTTTTTTAAATTTCAAACTCGAGCTCTGTCCTGTTTCTGGGACTCCTGGGTCTCTGTCTGTCTGTCTCTGTCCTTTTTGTGTCTTTGCTGTTGTCCTGTTTTATTTTGGGAATCACTTACCTTGTGTATCTCTGTTGATTTTACTTCCTGAAGTGGTCTCTGTTCGTCCTGTAACTTGCTTCTTGTGTTTTTTGGTTTGGATTTTTTGCTTGTTGGATCGTCTTTAGGACTCATGTTTACTGTCTTTTTTCTGCAGTGCTTAATGTTCTCATTAATGTTCTCATTAAGGTTCTCTTCTGTTCTTTGAGTCATTTGGGTCCTCAGCCTGAACTTTGTGACAATGAAGGAAAATAAAACTTAATCTGAATAAATAAAGTAATAATGAGAATAATAATAAATGCTACTGAAAACAAACTAAACAGTGACTGAAAATGAAGCCAAATCTAAAAATAAAGGTGCCACATGGGACACAAACCCCGCTGTGATCTGTGCCACCTTCTTCCCTCCACCTGACTGACAGAAGAAGAAACTCATGACATCAGTGCAGGCCATTACAAAGAACAGGCCAAAAACATTTCATCTTTTCACACCTTTAAAGCTTCATTGTGAAACTGACCTAACCCTAACCCTGTGCTGTGGACCATCATTTTGAGCTGCACTCAGTACTTATCCAGGAAGTGTCATTCAGTTATTACAGTCACAGATATTAATCGTTCATGGTTAAAACTACAGCAAGTTAAGTCAGGGTGTAGGTCAGCTGGTACGAGCTGGCACAGGACAGGGAGGAGCAGCGACGTGCTGTAGTCAGGAGTTACGACACACATCCTCCCGAGGAGGAAGAAGGAGTAGGTTAGTGTTAATGAGGGTAGTGAGTTAGAAAGCTGTAGAAAAACAACCAAAATCACATTTTTTTCTAAGATTATAAAAATATTCTGGTTTAAAAACTCTGCTGATTGATTGGAATACAAATGCTTCTGCACCATCTGTCAAACCCTTACATGTAACTGAGACATGTAAATGTCAGCACTCTTTGCACTGAGCACTGCTAAACATAAATGTTCAGTATTACAGCGCTGTTGCATTATATGATGGTAAGACTTGGTGAGAGTCACAGGTCTACATTGCTTCAGATTTTAAGATGAATTCACCCAACCTGCTGTTGTTATGCACAGCTCATTATGCCACCTGTTCAGTGTGTGTGTGTGTGTGTGTGTGTGTGTTCAGTTTGTTCGGTGTCCACCTTAAAGGTGAAGTATGTATGTGTAACATTTTGTCTCCGTGGTTCAGGGTTTTATTACTTTGAGTAGGCTTTTACTGTTTGTCTGTTCTGCTCTGGTAATACCATAAGAGTACTCTGGATAATTTCCCTGACACGTGGATGAACGTGACAGTTTCGTTTTGCATGCATTGAGCGTGAGCAGTCAGTGGAAAGATGGCATCCTGGTTTGGCACGAAACATTTTCAGGAGTCTTTGCCTGCTCACTGCGTTTCTGCTGCTGTATGTCATATGGCAGAGCTGTAGTCTTGGTGAAGTGAATTCATTTAAACCCTCAAAGTGAAAGGGCTTCAGATAAACACACTGAGTGGTGTTATTATAGGCTGTATGAACATATTACAGAATCATCAAGCAGTGAAACTATGAACAGTGTCACTGTACACCTCTTCAGAAATGTGCAGGCCCTTTGTATCTGTTGATGTCTCCATGCTGCAACAAAAGATGTTTCATCTATTCATCGTTTGTCATTTGTTTCTGTTTATGTGATATTTAGTGAAAGGCAGACTGGCGTCGCTGGAAAACACTTTTCTTTATTTAGTTTTTTATGTAAATGTTGACCTTGTCACTGCGAGGTGTTTGTAGTGATCCAGGTGTTTTGCTGCAGGTGATTCCATCAAAGGTTTAATTACATTTTTGTGCACTGTTTTTAGCACCGTTTCCCAACCTCTTCAGTCACACTCACTTCCACTACAGAGCTGTTTTATACACTGTAATATTTAAAGGAGCATTGTATAGACAGAGCTGGATAAGGTCAGAACAGTAAAACATGGTGGACACCATAGAAGAAAAACCTCTCCCTGTAGATATAAAGTTCTACTTCTGAGGTAATTAAACCACAGTGATTCTTATTTCCAGGTGATTTTATACTAATGAAAACACAATTAAGCATATTATATTCTATTTCTGACAATAGATGCTCCTAAAGCCTACACCTGCTAGAGTTTTAAACCGCGATCCATTACAGCAGGGCCCTTCAGCCTGACGGAGTTGGAGGGAAAATCACAGCTTGTGTAATAGCTTTTAAAATGCCAGAGGTATGTCAGCTTGCTCTAGGATTGGTTCTTTGTCTGATACATTACAGTAAAAGCTCAGGAGCGAGACCCAAGGCAGGATTAATGTGTGTCTGACTCACACAGGGTGTTGAAGTCGGGTTCTCGCTGTGCTCTGACATTATCCACAGGAAGTGACGACTGATATTTCTCCTCATTCATCTTCTGCAAGCTGTACAGAGTCACCCTGAGCCTGTGTTAATCGTGAGGTTGATCTTGATAGTGATGCATCTGTGTGTGTGTGTGTGTGTGTGTGTGGGCGAGCAGCTGGCATGAAAACACAACTACACAAATGTCACTTCATTTAACTAACAGGGCGGCTGTATGAGGACATACGATACCTTCTGGGAAATGATCCATTTATAGACGCAGCACGCTCCTCGCTCATTTGCACTGATTGGAGTTTGTTCCGGTATGACCCTCTGAGGTCTCTGTATCAGAGCTAATCACAGGCTGCAGAAAGGTCGGGCTTTAGTCACCGTAAAAGCTCATTACTCACTTCATCAGTGGCAGACAGATGATGATGAGACCTGTTATTGTTCTGTTATTATTTTACAGTTATGATTGAGACATCTGATAAATCTGGAGGTAAAGGAAGTCATGTGACTTCTCACAACAGCATTTTACTTCCGTTACAGGGGTTAAAACAGCGATACTTTCAGGGCAGTCTAGTGGTATAAATCACATTTACATTTAATATTTTAGCAGCTGTGTGTGTACACAAAGAGTTCTGTAAATAATCTGAATTTCCATCTGGAATTCATGCAACCTGAACACACACAGATGGGAACATGAATCAATATCTCAAATAGAAGTCAACAGTTGTGATGTATAACTTATTGTGATCTATCACTAATAATAGAAGACAATAGAGACACAGCCGGGGCGGACTGACTCAGTAACTCTGAATTAATGTGAGGCCGCGGTGTTCACACAGACCTGCAGACTGCTCATTTTACAGACTAAGCCTGCACTGATCAGGACTGTCACAGTATCAGACTTTACGACACAGCTACTGTCCCCAGCAGCGGTGTGTTTTAGCTTCTGTTGACTGGCTGGTCCCGGACTTACTTACTGCCACTTATTTTTCAGCATTAGCTGCATCTTTGGGCCTCTCTCTTTATAGTCTTTCCTCCTCCTGTTTTTTTTCTGACTGTCCATTTCATCAGCCACTTAAATATTATGGAGAGAGAAGCTGGCGGACCTGTGCTTTGCAAAGAGCTCCGCCATGGTGCGACACAGTCAGCAAAATAACCCAGGAAAAAGATGCCCCTCTTCAATGTTCCCTGTGTGATTTGATTCTGTTGTTTGTACTGCAAATGAAAAAAGGATGCAGAAGATGAAATAGAATCATGAATGTGCAGAGCTGTGGTTGGCTGAGGCGAAAACCAGACAAACTATTTCCAAAAGATCAAAAACACTGAGTGTGAAGATCAGCTGTTTGCTAAATGCACAGGTTGATTACGATGAATGTGCCAAAGCAAAGCATGACACGCAATACTTGTAGTCTGCAAGGCATATTAGCACACTCCATTACACACACACACACACTCCTTTTGACGTCTTAGTGGGGAACTCCACTGACACAATGCTTTCCCTAGCCCCTTACCCTAACTCTAACCATCAGAAATGAATGCCTAACCCTAACCATAACCTGATTGTAATCCTAACCCTAAAACCACGTTTTGAGCCTCAAAAATGCTCAAACATGCCTTCAAATTCATCATGGTTGGTCCTCACAGCTATAGTTTCATGCCTCAGAAAGATCTCTAAACAAGTACACACACACACACACACACACACGCGCGCGCGCGCACACACACACATACGCCTGCAGAGTGTTTATAGCCTCTTTGGAGTCGTATATCTGGAACCTGCTGGTGCTGAGAGGACAAACTATTGGATAAACCATCCTTCACTGTCAGAAGAGGGGGGAGAGGAAAGGAGGAAGGAAGTGGAGAAGCAGTGTAAAAAGATGAGGCTGAAAAAGGAAAAGGAAGAGAGAAAGTGGGATTGTGTCGAAGACAAAAGCAGAGGAAGAAAAGAAATATTAGAAAAGAAGGATTTAAAAAGAGAGTACACAGGAGAAGGAAGCAAGAGGAAGAGGGGAGTGAAAGAGGATAAAGGAGGGAAGAAAATGATATAAGGAGAGTAAAGCAGAGAAGAGGAAGAAGGGAAACAGAGAAATCCAGGAAAGGTGAGGAAGAACAAAAGAAAAGTAAAGGATAAAGAAGCAAATGAAGGAGGCTAAAAACATGAAGAAAGAGGAGGAGAGAAGGAATAATAAGTTAAAATGTGCCTGGAAGATAAGAGGAGACAGTACATGAAGAGGAGATGGAGAGGAAGAGGAGGGATAGAGGACAGGAGAGCTGAAGAGGAGGTGTTTAATCAGGAAAGGCTGAAGCAGATGGTATCAATGAGAAGAAGAAAAAATCAAAAGGGAAAGGAAATGAGACGGAGGGTAAACGCATTAAAAGAAAGTTAAAGATAAATGGAAAATAAAGTGTCAGAGTTTAATATCAGAATATTTATATTTGCACTGGATCTCTCTCTAAGTCCAGCTCTGTGACAGCCATCCTGAATTATGTCAGCTTATTTTAATGCCTTAACTTAATAGAAAATCTCCATCATTTGTGACGTGCTGCTGGATGAGAGCGAACGCCGCCTGCAGAGGGCTGAGAAAGCAGAGAGAGCTCGAGTCGGGCACGCACGCTGCTGTTTTTGTTTCGGCTGAAATCTCTGAGGTGGTTAAACACACAGAAGCAGCTTCAACAGTGAGGAAAGAAAAACCAAAGCAGTGCTTAAAGATGAGCCAAGTTTTTCAATTATAAATGTAAATCAAAGTTAATACAGCTATTGTGCTTTTTCAAAGAGGAAGAATCTTGTGTGGAAACAATTTGTGTCTATGCCTCAAACCTCTGAGCTGCTGTTTATGATGGTAAGAGCTGACTGGGACTCTGTTACTGATCAGAAAGAGTCAGGCTGCATTCCTGCTGAGGTCAGTCCATTTTTCAGTTTGTGTTGAGCTCAAAAATTGGAAAGATTAATTACCCTGGCTTAGCGCTGATTCCCATTAGATAATATTTTTTAAAACATATTTCATAACTCCCTCTTTCCCCCAGTTTTCGTCTCACATTATAAAATGGAGGGTCCTGCTGTCATCCTTTTCTGTTTCTGCAAAGTTGAAGTCAACATTGAAGTCCCAAACCTGCAGTTCCTTTAACATCCACCAGAGGCTCCAGCAGTGAGTCAGTCCCCATAGACTCCCATGTTAAAATGTCCAACTTTACAGCAGAAATAAACATGTTTACAGCCTGATACACAAACTGTTTGGTCTCTGTAGCTATTTCCCCCTTCATAGCACCTGTTTATAACTCACCTGTTTAAACTGTATTAAGGCTTAAAGTTTGCATTATTAGGGGCGTGGCCTCTTTGACTGACAGGTGGATGGTGATACAGGCGGCTGTTGCTGCTAGCTGTCTGCTAGGCTTCACCTCAGCTAATTGGAGTCCCTGAACTGGACCTCTGGACCGTGTTTGTGCTGTTGGAGCCTTTTTT
>VUQI01048651.1:0-12674 GCA_015106735.1 Paratilapia polleni | reverse complement strand
ACACGTTGAAAGACCTTCAGAAAGCCTGGAGAACTGTTGCTCAAGAGCACTTTAAAAATTACAGGAATGTCTGGTTCCTTGGAAGCAAAATATAAAGAAATGAGGGGTGGCTCAAGACTTTTGCACAGTGCTGTGTTAGAGGAAGTGCAGGTTTGGAGCTTCCTGTTTCACCTGTGGAGGGTTACATCTGCAGCAGCTCTTCTCTTCTTATCAGAGAATCTCATTCTTTAAACAGCATCATCACAAATTTTGAAATTCTTTTGAAAACATGAGATAAAAAGTGTTTTTTTCATAAAACACGCAGCAGCTGCATTTCCAGGATTCAGTTCAGCACAAAGTGGGAAAAACATGGCGGCCTTTAGCTTTACTTTATGTTCACCTGTAAAAGGTGAAAATGTTTGAACAATTGTTCACATGAACTCATTCTAACAAGCTGCTGATCAGATAACAGCCGCCAGACATTAGAAAACAAACCTGAAAGAAGACTGTTTTCAGCCTGAAGGTTCCTCAGGTGAAGAAACACCTGAGCAGCTGTGAGGGTTTCCAGCAGGAGCGCTGTGACCCACTCAGAAAAACTCCTCAAACAAAGCTCATTCCTTCAGATTTTATTTGGATCATTTCATTCATTCACAGTCTGAAACCCGACACGAACACAGCTCAGCTTCATCTTCTTCACGGGGTAACCACATAAGTAAGTAATCATGTCTAAAATTTAAAAAATGAAATTTATTTCATCACCTCGCCCTCACGCCACCAAACCAGCACCTAAAAACATTTGAAGTGAGCTGTTGATTTGGAGAAGTGTTCACCCCGAGCATGGACACCAGACGAGTTTAAGAAGAATTCAGAGATTAAATTCAGATTAAATGTAGACTACGTTTAGAGGAGATCCCTGCAGACTCCCAGCATGCTCCTGGAGCAGGAGCAGTCAGTTGATGGCGAGGCAGAGCCACTGCAGGAAGAGTAGAGGAGGTCAGTGATGATGTCATGAATGTCAGCCAATAAGACTGCAGGGTTCAGGTGTGGTTTACCTGCTGCAGGTCGAGCTGGATCCAGCCCTGCTTCTTCTTGTCCAGAGTTCTGAACATCTCTGTGGGAGGAAATGAAAAAACACATTTAAAACTTTATTTACAAGCACAAACACTGTGACAGCTCTGCACTGGGTGCACTGGGAATACTGGGAATATTGGAAAACTGGAGCACTGGTGACTCACTGAAGAGCATCTCCAGACGGATCAGGCAGCCGACGAAAGAGTCAAAGTCGATGGCATAGCTGCTGTCGGCGTAGCGATCGACGATCTCCTGGATCACAGCGCTGTTCACCTGGAAACCTGAAACACACAAAGGTTCAGTCTGCAGGAGCGGCAAGGAGCCACCAGGTGAGACCACGACAGCCAGGTAGACCCTTCAAGCTCTGCGCCTCTTTTCCACCAGCGTGGTGCCAGTTCTGCCTGCGTTTTGATCAGGTTTCACAGCTGGTTCTCGTGTAGCATTTCTGTGGGCGGCATCTGCCAGTGTAGCTCCTCCGACAGCAGCTGATGTCAGCAGTTCAAACTGGTGACACCTGAATAACACTGGCTCTGAGTTGGAAAGCAGCTCGGCGTCAGTGGGAACGCGTTGTCAGACAGTTACCTGACGGTGAAATGAGTTTTGCTTGGAGCATCGAGCTTCAGATGCTTTGTTTCCTTCATGTTTCTTCAGTATTTATGATTGTCGTGGTAATAAAAAATTAAAAAATGCAATCTGAGTTTTCTGACACGCTCTGTCCTCTCCTCGTCCTTCCCATCACCCTCAGGGTGACCTTCACTTTCCTCTCTTTTAACCTCCATCATGCTCTGTCACGTCTTCCTGCTCAGTGTCTGCTGTACGCAGGACTGATATGAACCTGCTTACAGCCTCACACTGTTTCACCGTCAGAGGTCAGAGCAGATCATCAAGGCACCCAGAATAACTAAATCATGTGATTATGTTGATAAATGTGTCCAAACTCATTGGTGTTTATCAGTCTGTAACACTGTAACGACAGCAGCATCAGGTGTAATGACATGAAACAGCTGTTTTCTGTTAGTGCTCACACTGATGTTAGAGAGTCATACAGTCTGACACGCCCGTTTTCCTTTTCTTTTTTAAATAAATTCAGCAGCAGTGTCATTGCTGTATTTTAAAATGAGATTTCATCAGCGGCTTCTCAAAATGAATGCCCTGCTTCCATCGTGACACACCGGCTGAGGACCTCAGGTCCAGCGTACATAAAGCTTTAACGCTGCCTGATGACAGTGCTGCTCAGCTTTCAGCTCAAACTGTTATCAATACAATTGATTGATTGGAATAAGTTTTAGTGCCACTATCTGAGCCCAGCTGGTGTCCCATCATTTGCAGAGAGACCTGCTGCTTCTTCAGTCTCTCTGGCTAAACGCTGTGAGTTTCATGGTGTTAGGTTTGAAATTTGACATCAGACTTTCAGTGTCTTTATCAGCTGCTGATAAAAATGGGAATAGACAGTGAAATGAATTTGGTTGTTAATAAAAAATGTACATTTAAAAGGAAGTGGGAGCCACACTGAGACCCCGTGGAGTCGTTTCTGGAGGTTTAGATGAAGCTGATTACCTCCAAGGTGTCCCAAACCTTTCAGGAGTCTTACCGACTTCAGCCAGAGCTGCTCTCATCTCGTGACTGCTCATCGTACCAGACCCGTCCGAGTCGTGACACTTAAAGATCTCCTGCAACACAGCAGCAGGTTATTGAGACCAGCGTGATGCTCAGTGAGACTCTGAGAGCAGCAGTGCAGACACACAGCTCACCAGGTATCGCTGGATCTTCGTCCACAGGCTGTGGAACTCCAGCAGACCCAGTTTGGAGCTGCCGTCCATCTGAGCATCAGTTCAGGAACCACAGAGCACACCAGTTCACCTGAAGCAGCACAGGTGACGTACACATAATAATAAATGAGTCACTCACAGTTACACATAGTTCTGCTGTTATCAGTGCAGATCCAATCAATAAACACAATGTTTAACTTCCTCAGTAACTCTTTGACAGAAAGAAATCAGCAGAGAGTTCACATACATTTACTGAAAAATACCTCACTTATTGATCAGTTATCAGATTTCCGATTAATCAGTCTCAGCTGTAAATGGGATGAATGTTGGAAGTGGGGATCTCAACGAGTCTTAAAGTCTTAAACCTTTAAAACCTCCTGTTTGTAGTTCTCCTCTGCAGACTGTAAGTACAGCTTTCAGCAGCAGGTGGCAGCGTTTAACCTGCTGTGTGCACACGTGTTTTCAGGTGCGTGCTGCTGGACCTTTTTTAGCCTTGAGAGGCTTTACCTTTGGTCACACTGACCACGAAAGGGCAGCCTCGACACAAACGTGCACAGATGTTTCGGACATGGAGTCATGGCAGCTGTTTCTTCACATTCTTCTGAAAGTTTTGGTTCATTTTGGAAGTTTTTAAAGCTTTATTTTTTTCTCATGAGAAGTCATAGATTTTATGATGGGGCTTCTAACTGAGGTGTGTCCTGATATTTTATCAAATGCATATTTCTGTTTGATAAAGTATCATCAGTATCTAGGGTCATGATTTTGGAGTGACTTTGTTTTGGTCCTAAAAGTGTGATTTTTGAAAAAGTGTGCGGCGCCCTGTGAGGATACATCCAGCAGGCTGATGATGTTGCGGCAGGTCTGCAGGCTGAAACCGTCAGTTTTAACGTCCGACCCTGAAAGCAGATGGCAGACCGTAAATCATGCAAACCTCAGGAGGACTTTATGAAGCTATGCTGCTGAAACATTGAACTGTACTTACTCTGAGTGACCACTTTGTCCAAAATCTCTTGGAGCTCAAAGGCGGAGATCTCCGAGTCCTGTGAAAACATTAAAATACATTTTTTCCCCATCAGCTGGACAGGAAGTGAAGCTGTGTAAGAATTTAAGGAGTAAAAACCCTTTGTTACATTTCCAGAGATCTGCATGAAGAGGTGTTTGAAGTGAGGATCCACGTCGCCATGTCTGACGTCAGGCTGGAAGAGAAACAGACAAAAAGGATGTAAAAATGTTGCACGAGTTTTCACCCTGTTTGGAAATGAAGGCTCAAAGATCTCAGAGCGTCCTGCTCTGATCATTTTTTAAAAGCTGACGTGTGATTAGAACGAGGCACGAACCTCGTGGATGTCAGCATCAACGTCCTCCTCCATCGGACTGAAACAGGAGAACAGGTTTTAAACCGTCTGACCAGTTATCCAGTATGACCCTCTCACCCTGAGTTCCCTGGTCTGAGCCTGACCTGGCATGGGCCTCCTTCTCCGTGAACACCCTCAGGATGAAGCTTCCTTTGCGGTGCGGTTCGAAGGTGGACGGGACGATGACGTACTCTCCAGGTGGCAGTTTGAAGCGATCGCACACCTCCCTCAGGTTGATGAAGGCGTGACTGCGAGCCACTGATTGGCTCCTTAGGAGGACGTCTGGGCCCAGGTGGATGTTAGTGCGACCTTTATACTGACCACAGAAGAAGAAGAAGGTCAGATGGACATGGTGAGGCATGATGAAGACGACCTGGAGATGGATCTCTGATTCCTCCTGAAACGTGTATGTTTTAAAAATGTGATACCTTATTTAACAGGTTACATACCACAGTTTCTAAAGGGGGCTGAAATTAAACCTTTATTTTGAAAGTGTACACCTGACCCAGGTGTTTCAGCCATTTATTGTACTTGACCCTAAAAATCTTAGAAATATGACATCTAACCAGATACTTACTCTGGATGGCATTACTTTTGCCTCCAGTGACACTGTGAGGAATCTTGGAGTCATTTTTGACCAGGATATGTCTTTCAACGCGCACATTAAACAAATATGTAGGACTGCTTTCTTGCATTTGCGTAATATCTCTAAAATTAGAGGCATCCTGTGTCAGAGTGATGCTGAAAAACTAGTTCATGCATTTATTACTTCTAGGCTGGACTATTGTAATTCATTATTATCAGGTTGTTCTAAAAGCTCCCTGAAAAGCCTTCAGTTAATCCAGAATGCTGCAGCGAGAGTACTGACAGGGACTAGAAAGAGAGACCATATTTCTCCCATATTAGCTTCTCTGTGTGGTCATAAGTTTGTTAGTAAAGTGTTAAAGAAGCAAAACAGGAATGTAATGTTATCAAAGTAAACAAATATGTTGAGGAACACAGAGCATTATGTCAGAAAGTAAAAGTGAGAGTAAAGTATTTATAGTGCATGGGTTAAAACATGGAACTGGAGCCATGTCGGGACTGTTATATTCATTCATTCATCCGTTTTCTCCCACGTATCTAACTGAGGGTCGCGGGGGAGCTGGAGCCTATCCCAGCTGTCCCAGCTGGTGAGAGGCGGGGTTCACCTGGACAGGTCGCCAGTCTGTCACAGGGCTAACACAGACAGACCTACAGCCAGTTTAGAATCACCAGTTAACCCAACATGTATGTGTCTGGACTGTGGGAGGAAGCTGGAGAACCCGGAGAGAACCCACACAGACAAAACAAACTCCACACAGAGAGAACACAGCCGGATTCAAACCCAGGACCTTCTTGTTGTGAGGTGACAGTGCTAACCACTGCACCACTGTGATGATGTGTGTGATGAACCTGGCCGTTTTCAGTGGAGCTCACCTGATCAGGAACCTGAAAACAAACAGACAAATATTAGCAGTAAACATGAGAAGAATCTGCAGACTCTCTCTGAGCTTCACTTTATTAAATGATTCTGTTCAAAATGCGTTCAGTGTTTCAAACCTTCAAACCTAAACAGGAAGTGCTCGGATCTGCGTTGAGGTGTGTTTGTACCTCGTAGATGGCGAAGCCGATGGTGTTGAGGTCGCGTCCGAA
Source organism: Paratilapia polleni (assembly GCA_015106735.1). Classification (NCBI taxonomy): domain Eukaryota; kingdom Metazoa; phylum Chordata; class Actinopteri; order Cichliformes; family Cichlidae; genus Paratilapia; species Paratilapia polleni. Next base: position 6,826 of record VUQI01048651.1, on the reverse strand, counting down.
ACGTCTCTCCCTGCGAGCGTATTTCTGCATCAGCCCGATGAGGACAGTGCAGCCGTCCTCCCCGTCGTGAGGGTCGTCATCCATGTCATCGAGCCGGATGAAGAACTGGGAGTTGGAGCAGAAGGTGGCTGCAGAGAAACATGAGCTCACTTTAACTGAATGCTCATCATCACTGACTTATGAAGCCATCATCACGCAGGATTGGGTGCAGCTTGGGGTTCTCCGAGTGCAGCTTTTAAACATAAACACGTCACTTCCTGGATCTGAGGAAATAAAATGATCACAGTGCAGTGAAAAGTCATACCAGGGTAGTTCCTGCAGCCTCCAGCGGTGGATCCCACCCTCCACGCACCTTCGAACTCGGTGTAGTTCCAGCAGCCGGTCTGGTCGCTGGTCAGCGTGTCAGGTGTCAGGTTGCAGATGTCAAGGTGTGAAAAGTGACGCAGGAAGTCATTGTAGGACATCCTGCAGGCAGCAGAGCGAAACATGCTCAGTGTGCAGCAGCTGCAGACATTTTAACCCTTTACGGTTCAGACTCCACCCACCAGAACTCTCCGTCCTCAGCGCAGTGATCGAGCCTCGTCTTCTCCTCCACCTGGATGCCGTCCCACTCCTTCGAGCTGACGCACAGGAAACACACTGAAACCACAGCAAAGCCCCGAAACACCAGAACCTCTGAGTGCTGTGATCACCTGCACTCACCTGTCGCTCCAGGCGCCGGTCCACTCCACTTGACCCCAGGGGTTCCTGATCCGGATCAGCTCCACCGGAGAACTGAAGTGATGCACCTGCAGAACCTCACAGCAGTGAATGTCCATCCAGCTGTTTCAGCTCACACTCAAATAGATTTGTGCCTCACCTGCTCAGCTGCCGTGATGGAGTAGGCGTGGCCTTTAACCAGCTTCTGACTCGTGATGGCCTCCGTGTCATACGAGCTGGAAATCTGAAACATGGAGATCATACAAACACAGCTTCATTCATTGGTTCCCACTGTTGGCACCGTGCAGCGTGTAAATCCCTCAGCACTCATGAACGAATGATAAAAACAGCAGCGAGCTAACAGCCGCAGACCATACATGAAGATGGATGTAGCGATTTTTCCATTGAATGACCCGGCAGCTTTACACCACATTGAGATGCTGAAACACTGCGTGTGTCTGTGTGTGTTTACGTCGATGGAGCAGCCAAGCAACGAGCCGAGCCTCAGAGCTTTCCTGATGATGTGGAACAGGAAGGGCGGCGCTTCCTTCAGGTCGTAGCTCTCTGCGATCCCTCCGGTGAAATCCTCGAAGCCCTCGATACTCGAACCACCGCTCAGAGCCTCATACGAGCTGTTCACCCTGCAGACAGAGACCAGGGATGGTTAGCCCTGCAGCTTAGCTGAGATGAACACACCTGAAACCTGCTGAATCACACCGAGAGGAAACTCTGATCATTCAGAGCTTCACAGACCAGCAGAAGGGTTTCAAACGCAAAGATCTCAGAACTGGACTGATCCACCGTCTTGGTCTGAGTGAGGACTTGAGCTGCAGCATCAGCAGCAGCTCACTGATAGACCTGTGAAGATCCCATCATAGCAGGGCTTGAGACCAAGGTTGAACTTTTTGGCCATAACTTCAAAAGGCAGGTTTGGTGTAAAAGCAATACTGCACAAAAGAACCCCAAAGCCACAGTGACACGGTGGTGGCAGCATCATGCTTTGGAGGGAATTATGAAAAGCTCCAAACAGCAGTCACTTCTGACACAAAACCTTCAGGTGTCTGCTACAAAGCTGAAGGTGAAGAGTAGTTTCACCTTTCAGCGCAAAAGCAAGCCAAAGCATCCAGACCAGTAAAAGAATGACTTCACCAGAAAAAGATTAAAGTTTTGGGACAGCTCACCCAGAGCCCAGACCTGAATCCAGCTGGAAACGTGTGGGGTGACCTGCAGGGGGCGCTGCACAGGAGATGCCCTCACAATCTGACAGGTTTAGAGCTTTTGTGAGGAAGAGGAGAAGTCAGCCTGTGCTATGCTGATAGACTCCAACCCCAAAAGACTGAAAACTGTATTAAAAACAAAGGTTTTAGTGTACAGGTGTTCATATTCATGCAGCCACATCACTGTAAGTTTTCCATGTTTATTTTCCCCCTAAAAGTTTATTCTCCAGTTGGATTGCACAGGTTAAAGGTCACGCTGGAGATAGAAAACATTCTGAAATGATGTAGAGCTGTGTTTACAGAGCTGTAAACACTGACGGGACCTGAGGGAAGGACGCGTGGACACTGCCAGGAGCTGGAATTTAAGTAAAAAAAATCTGAGCAGCTAAAGAAATGAAAAACGACAAAGTGACCAAAATGAAAACAAAATTTATAAAAAAGAAAACAAAAAGTCAACAGCAGAGCCCTTCAAAATAAAAGCTCAGTTATAAAGACGTCTTCTTTAGTCGTGGTGGCGTTTAGGAGCACCTGATGACAGGCTGCAGAGTGCGCGGAGTGACCTGAGGGGCGTGTTGGGGGTCGGTGAGCTTCATGAATCAGTTCCACCTGAAACGCTGAGTCAGCAGCTCTTTCTGCACCTCTGTTTGCTTTCCAGGCCGGTTGCTGCTCAGTGTTTACTGAGTAAACCCCCTCCACCCTGTTGCTAATCAGCTCCAACACACATCAACTCACTGCAGCACTGCCACTTCCTGCAGTCAAATGAGCTGCAGTCACAACAAACAGCTCCCTGAATAGGACGTTAATCACACCAGAGTGCACTCAGAAAAACACGAAGGTGTGGACATCTGCCACTCTTCAGAGCACGGAGGGAACAGCTGATCACACGACGAGCTGAAGTTTATTCTGCTCATCATAAACACGATCTGTTCACCCACAGAGCGCCTGTTCTCCTCATTTCCTGTTGTATTCGTCATGTTACAGACATTCATAATGAGATCAACATTAAAGTGAGCCCTGTGGCTACAAACTCCTTAGTGCTGCTTTTTATATACTATACACAACACACCCACCAAACACACTGAGTGCTGCCCCTCACCAGGCCTCCAGAAGCTGACTAATCAGAAGAAAAGATTTTCCTAAAGGGGGAGGAGCTAAAAGGACTTGTTTCAGACAGAGGATAAACTGAGGGACTAAAGAAGGAGCTGTGAGTCATGCAAAGCTGCTCTGGTAGAGTCCAGGAATAAAACCGTGGAGCTGGAAATGACGGGAACAGGTTCTGTAGGAGCCAGTTTTAGTTTGTCTTTACACCTGCAGCCACCAGGTGGCGCTGTATCTACTGTGTGAGTGGGTGTGTTTAAGGTGGGGAGCAGAGCGGCTGCAGGTGCTGCCGAGTGGAGAGGCAAACAAGATTTCAACAGTGAGCATGGCTGTATTTCTGTAGGTGGACTGCAGTGCTCTTCAGTTTGTTTTATAGCTCTACATTAAAACTTTCATTTGAAAACTTTTGACTCAGCAGGTGTAAGTAAATGGAACTTTGGAAATCTACACAGTGAATTAATTTTTCCTATGGAAGTCCCTCAGTGTCAATTTAAAATAGCCACTAAAGGCTGACTTTACAGTAGTCACGTCAGCTGATCTTCAAACAGCTGTTTGTGGGGGTCAGGAAGTGGATGATGTTTATGAGCTTTTACTAAACTTCTCAGCTGGAGAGATTTAAAGAAATGTTTTCTGTTCAGATGAAATTTCTCCCTCGGTTTTATTCCTGGCTGAGATATGCCAGCGTGATTTTATTAAATGTAATAAAACTGGAACTGACAGTGATGGCCTGCATTCAGTCTGTCCCACAGCGACAGCCTCTGACAACACAAACTGAAATATTCCTGATGTCTGCAGGCGTTTGCTCACTGGGAGGAAACACTGCTCAGAAGATCTGTGCGACCGAATGAAGAAATTAAATGGTGGCCATAAGCGGACCTGATGGTGGTGCTACATGAAGTCAGTAAATCAAAGTCATTGCAGGTCATTCTCAGGAGACCACGAAGGGTCCTCTTACTTGGCGTAGGCCTTCTCCAGCAGGGCGCTCCAGAACTCCCCTCCCTCTGCTGAGTGGACAAACAGCAGCTTCCCATCTCTGGTGGGCAGCCGGTCGTCCACGACCACATCCACCCGCTCCCCGTACTGCCACAGCTACAGAAACAGACATAAGCATGATGTCACTTCCTCTGCAAGCTCCACCCAATCCCTGCAGTCTTATTACTGTTTCATTTAGTAAACCTGAGTGACCTGGAAGTGGAAGATGCCGGCGTACTGTGAGGTGAAGCTCTGCCCAGGAGGGACCACTCTGTTCAGGATCTGAGGGTCCAGAGTCAGGGAGGCGATGGCCGCCAGGAGCCAGCAGTCACCTGACAGACACAGCAGGTCACATGATCAGTCACAGCTCCTTTTCAGACTGCTGCAGTCAGGATGCAGGGACACTTCTGGACATTTCTGCTCTGTGAGGACTTTTCTACACTGTCAGAATATTTCTACACTATGGGAACATTTCTACACTGTGATGACATTTCTATACCATGGGGACATTTCTGCTCTGCAGACGCCTGAAGCTGACGTCTCTGACCTGGAGACAGGTGGATGGGTGCGTTCCTACCTCTGAATGTCCTCACGCTGCTAGAAAGACAAATATGCCCTCACCCAGCTCTCCCTGACAGATGTCGGTCCTTTTGGCTCCGTCAATGATGAACCGAGGATCAGAACACAGCTCCTGATTGGACAGAAGGTGGTTAACAATGATCATCATCATCAGTATGAACGCAGCAATGAACTGTTTGTCTCTGAGACATGAATCTAGACTCTGTTCTTCATGTTTTTATTACTCAGGTTGGAGCCGGCGATGATGTTCAGTCTGCTGTGATGAAGCACAGAGTCCTGAAATAAGCAGCGTGGAGGTGCTGATGATGAGCATAACACCGCATGAGGACGCCTCAGAGGACGTCATCAAACATGGACACTCACCAAACGACAGAAAACAAAAGGCTCATGAACTCTGACGAGTCTTTATTCACACCGAAACATTAGAAGTGTTTCCAGATCTACGAGCAGATTTATTATTATTTGTGAATTTATGCTTATAATGTTTGTCATTCACAAGTGTCAGCTTACAATCTGCAGACTAACACCTTTAAATTACCATTACGTCCACATTACGTCTCCATCTTTTTTAAAGTTCTTAGAACCTGCGAGCAGCTGAAGTGAAACCCTGAAATCACCTGTTCAGTTGGTGGAACGGCAGCCCTGATGGGGGCTCGTTATCTTGTTAATGTTTAACACAAACTGAGTCACGCTCCTTTTTCCTAACAGCAGCTTGTTTGGTTTTATCTTTAATATCTGACCGAATGAGTCTGTGCTGGGTGGACAGATACGCCGCCCTTTGATAAGACGTCCGTCCAAAACTCAACGCCCCAAAAAACCACAAACGGTGTTCATGTTCTCATTTTGTTCACATTAAACAAACTCGATTTCATCTTCAGAGCCATCTCGTACATCTTATTAGCTTAAGAAAGAGCCAAGCCAGCCGTTCAGACCTGTTCTGATTTTTATGCTGATCCTAGTTCTGTTGGAGGTCTCTTCCTGTTCAAAGGGAATTCTTCCTTCCTGCTGTCCCCAAGTGCTTCTCACAGTCTGATCATTGGCATTTCTCTCTCTGATGTTGGAGAGTCTTTACTTTAAAGTATGAAGCTCAATGAGACGACAGTCACTGTGAGCTGGAGTTATATAAATAAAAGTGAACTGAATGACCAGAATAAACCGGATCAGGCACACAGTGTTAAAGTCTTTTTCTCTGTTAAATAGTTTGTACTACTAACCCTCAAAAAACATTAAATCAACACATATAATAATAAATCTACAGACAGTTTCAGAGGCTCATTGAATATAAAAACTTTATGAATGTAGAGGTTTTCTCAAATTTACAAAGTGCTTAAAATGTAAAACAGAAGAATGAATGAAGAGAGGTAAAACATTATCTGTGAGCAGAGCTCGTTCTGCAGACCTGAAAGCCAGTATTCAAATCAGTATGTTCAAACAGCTTAATGCTGTAGCTGATGCCATGACAACGCAGTAACACGATGCACTTCCTGTTTCCCCTGAGAAAAATTTTAAATAAATACATGACAGATATAACACAGACATCCTGACAGTGAGGGAAGCAGGAAGAGAGTCTGAGTGTGAGCTGCTAACAGAGCTGAGAAGGGCTAACAGGTCCGGACCGATCCGGGTCATCGCTGCTCAGCGTGAAACCAGGACCAGAGTCGGACCTGCAGACTGTCCCATTAAAACACTGTTTGACTGTTTTTCTGCAGCTTTAATGTTTAATGTGGTTTCCTCCTGATTTGATTCTTGTTTAAAAACCAAATTCTAACATTTCAGTGAGACTTTAAATGCTTTCCCGTCACATGGTGAGCGGCTCCGTGGACATAAGGCTGCTCACTTTGTACAGTTTGCTGATAACAGAACACGTTTAACCTTCTGACATGTTGGTCCTCACTGAGGACCTGCACTGAGCCCGACCATGTGTTAAAACTGTGGAGAACAGATTCCAGAAATCTGATAGCACAGGGTCAGGATCAGGATCAGGATCAGGGTGAGGGTCAGAGTCAGGGTCAGCGTAAGGATCAGGATCGGGATCAGAGTCAGAGTCAGGGTAAGGATCAGGATCAGGATCAGGGTGAGGGTCGGGGTCAGGGTCAGAGTCAGGATCAGGATCAGGATCAGGATCAGGATCAGGGTGAGGGTCAGAGTCAGGGTCAGCGTAAGGATCAGGATCGGGATCAGAGTCAGAGTCAGGGTAAGGATCAGGATCAGGATCAGGGTGAGGGTCGGGGTCAGGGTCAGAGTCAGGGTCAGGATCAGGA
>VUQI01048649.1:0-10509 GCA_015106735.1 Paratilapia polleni | reverse complement strand
TTTTTGGGGGAAAAAAAAAAAAAAAAAGTTTGGTATCTTTAACTAATTCTCCCCTTTATGACTATACAGGTGGTGAAATAATTTTATAACTTAACTGTTCATCAAGGTTTAAGTTTAGGCTTTATTCTCACAGACATATGGACTGGTACTTATATAGCACTTTTCTACTCAGTTTCTGTGTACTCAAAGCACTTCACACTACAGGCCACATTCACCCAGTCACACAGCACTTTTTATCTATACTTAAGTGCTTACTAACATTCACGCACACTCACACTCTGGGAGCAACGTGGGGTTCAGTATCTTGCCCAAGGACACTTCAGCATGCAGACTAGGGGAGCCAGGGATCGAACCACTGACCTTCCGATTAGTAGACGACTCGCTCTACCTCCTGAGCCACAGCCGCCCCACAAAATGTGGCTGTTGCTAGTAGCCACTTTGAGTCACTGATCTGGACGTCTAGCACCTTTGTGGTTTTAGTACATTTTGGGGCATGTTTTATGCAATTATGTGACTAATAACGTTGGTTGTTGTCATCATTGTTGATGACCCCAACTATAGCACCTAACCCCTCCAAAAAAGCAACAAGAAAAAGACTTTTTTGAGGAAAAAAATGTAAATAGTTTTTGATGTATATTAGAACGATTACTTACTTTGTCCACTGATTGCCAAGGCTTTGGAGGACAATTTAAAAAAAAAATAAAAATTGATAAATTAATTTAAAAATTCTGATAAGATAGAGTTAGAGTTAGGGTTAATTGTATACTCCATCCAAGAAGTCTGCGCTCCACTTTTGGTCCATGAAATTCAAGTTTCCTACTTCTATTCCAATAGTTACTTATCACTAATTATGAGGTATGTGTGTCAGTGCAGCATACAATCTATGGATGCAGCTTTCGGTTCAAACTAACCAACAATAGGTAATAAGTTAGCACACCACCACCCTATCGTCTAAATTCATGGGAGTTCACAAACCAAAGTGTGGCATCATGTTGGCTCAGTCCATCTTTTGTACTTGATAGATGTATATTTGGATGCGACAGAATTTGCAGTTTTTCTAAACCTACACCATTTACAGACTGAATTGTAAATTATTTGTTGTAGACTCAGTTTATCATTATTAATTTATTTCTTTATTTTTTAAAATGGTTTGTGATGTAAATAGCTAAGGACATTTACTTTTATTCCATACAGTAGCTCTGGGGATTTTTGTGACAAATAAAACCTACTTACTTTTCTTCACTTTTTAGTGTCTCAGTTTCACACTGTTCACACTTCTTTTCTTATCTTAAAAGCTACATTTAATACCATGTGGTGCAAACCACGTTTTTAAGATTAAATTAAATGATTAATAAAGGTAATGTCTACATCCATTCTTGGCTAAATATCTGAGTAGAAATCAAGCTTTTACATTTTTTAGTGTCCTTGAGATTTATATAAAAAAAACCATTGTGTCTGTACAGCTTCATAAACGTGATGAAAAGAATGTAAATTCACATTTTTGTTTTGGGTTTTATGCAATCAGCTACACATAATCATAATGGCTTCAATTAAAAAGAGGCTTGTGCCATTATCGCCGTTAACAATCTTTATGTAAATTTTGGGTGAATAAAAACACTCATGCAAAAAATAAATAGAAAATGGTTTGGAAAGGTCAAAGCTCTTCTGCTATCAAACTATGAAAAGTTTAAACAGAAAAACAAAACATGAAAATCACAAGCTAGTTATGTGTAATATCATTGCAGTGGTAATGTTCATATTTAAATCATTCAAAAACACTCTAAAACATGTCTGTGCATTGATTTTGATTATTATTGGCATTAGGGCGAAAAGTGAGCAAGCCAGTACTGATTTTGTTCAGTTCAATACGACAGCAGTAAAAAACAACGATCCCATAATTTTTTTTAACACAGTTTCACGTTGTTCATGATTGATTGCAAGGGTGCACGTAAAATACAATAATTACACATCGATCCCCTTCCTCTAAAGTCTCATTATTTTCTGCCTGTGCAAGTGAAATGCTGCAAAAACCACTTCAACAAAACCTGAATTTCCCTGGTCTCTTTACACCAGATGCACATTTCTCTGTTTATGCACAATGTTATCTTAGGTGTGATTTGGGACACAGAGAGCTGTCACGTCTCTGGGATCATGAGACAGTTTAAGTGGAAAAGAGTGCATACACGTTACGGAAGCCAAGAGCTGAAATCTGGAGCCTCCCATATCTCCTATAAAGCATACAGACTTGTCACAGCCCTTGAATGCAAGACTACTTTTCAAGGGAAATAAAAAAAAAGTTTCTTGGTGAGTTAGGAAAACAGATCCATTTCAGAATTGACAATCACACAATGTAATAGCTGCTTAATGGCTTTTCTGAGCCTGAGGGTTGAGTAATCTACTCACAGTCAAGCCGAGTTTCTTTTCAAGAGAAATAAAGGATATAAAAAAAAAAAAGAAAAAAGTTTAAAATGTGTTTAAAACTGTTGCTGCATACTGGGTCAAACATAATATGCAAATATTTGCTGCTAACTGCCCAGTGCTACCTTACCTATCTGTTATTTAACATTCCCAGGCAGTATGCTTTAAAGGGACTTTCTCTTCAAGAGGAATAAAGGCTAAAAAAGACAGTCAGACCCAGTTTGCACCAACAGTTTTTAACATGTTGTGTTTAAATGTTTGCTGCGACTTACACAGTGCCACATTCTCTGTTTGATATTTACATTCCCAGGCAATCCGGACTCGCGTAGGTTTCTATTCAAGAGGTTTTCTTTTAGTTTGTTTGTTTTTGTTTTTTGAGGGACTAACAATCCACATCATCGTAAAACCCTCTTTTGGGTTATGAAGCTCAAGAGCATTTCAATTAATAATACAAAAGTAATTTATTAAGGGTCACAACAGACAAATTAATGCTCTTTGCAACATTATTTAACAGTGAAAAGAGCATGTCTCATTTTGTGCCTGAAATAGCTGAGATAGTTGCCAGTATGAGCAATAATTTATTTGAAATGCTGGGGGTAGATTTTGTCAGAACAAGCATGTAATTGGCATGGGCAGATTGCTCAAAGCTACGAGCGGGGTGTCAAAAGTTTGGCTCTGTCCTGTAGCTCTTCACTGTATCATTGTCCTAAATATTTACTGCTTTTTTAATGTAACAGAGCAGAACTTAACATGGAGCACCAGAGGGTGGTGGTGAATATTTGTCCACTGCAAAACACATACAAGCCATGCTTTTATTACAGGCACTAAAGTTACTTCATATCAGTGGCATGCGGTGACTTTTACAGAAAGGCAAGCAGAGACGATGGCATTTCTCTAAAAAAAAAAAAACAAAAAAAACTGCTTTTATTGAGCTCAGAAAAATCAGGACTACACTTTAAAAAAAAAACAAAACAAAAGAACACTAAAATATATTAATAACATAAAAATCACAGCGGAATTAAAAGGCTTGAGCACTGTGTGACATGGTTAACTGTCAATATCTACAGGGAGATTAAAAGTATCAATGAAAAATGTATGTAGAGTGTTGCCAAAACAGCTGGTTAGACTTGCTATGATTGGTCAAAAAAGTGGTTTCTCATACATGCTAAATGCTGAGCATGCAGCTGTTTAACATGCCTGTTTCATTAAACTGGACATGCCAGGAGATGATGTCCCCTTTCCATCATCAAGGCTTTTCTTGCTAACATGCAAAAGGAGTTATTAAAGTTACTTACATCACACGTTGGCCAAGGGGATTAGTAAGAGAAAAACGTGTCTGTTAAGATGATAAATCAAAACGAGGGCTTGCTTACTTTGCTAATGCTAGCTCTGTTTCCACACAACACGCAGATCGTAACTGATCTCAGAGCAGTGCAAGCAGCAGCTTGTCTAGCATGCTAGTCTTCATCAGTCTCCCCTCAAAGACTAGGGGTTTATCCACAATGCGCATGTGTGAAAAAAACAGAAAAGGCTGCTGGCCTCTTTGCTTGACAAGCTCAGTCTGTTGTTAACAGGACACAGACACGCCAGTGAAATTGAGATGCGCTACAGATTACAGTGGAATTGAAGGCAAGTAGAGTTAAGCCTGCTTCCAGAAAGAATAGCCAGCTGCGACCACAAGATGACAGTAATTTAAAGGACGGTGCAAACAGGCAATGAGAGAAAGGTATGGGATATAATGGTGTTTGAGATGCAAGGAAAGAGATGGCTTTAACTTTGGTTTTAATTGGTCTATTTTTAGATTTCACTGGACAAGCAGTGCTTGCTTTGCTTGCCCTGACTGAACACCACTGCTTCATACAGTGAGCTGAATGCTTTGTCGTGTTTCAGGATTTTATTTGATTTCTACACAAAGATCGGTCCATAATGAAAAAGAAGGGGAAAAAGAAGGAGAAAAAAATATCTTATCTGTCGTTACTGAACTGTGAACCAATCGCTTTCATGTGTTTTTTTTTTTGTTTTGTTTTTTTAACTTCTTTCTAGAATCAGCTATATTATATAACATATGAAAATGTGTGACAATTCCCTCTCCATACAGTTGAAAGGTTTGTTAGATTAATGTCTGGATTTTACTATATGCTGTTCAGGACTTTGCTGAAAGTGCTGGTTTGTCCACATGTGGCTGTGGGTCACATTCCCTTTTTTTGACTTAAATATATAGCTGCTGCCTCATACATTGTGCTGCTGATAGAGATAATAACTTCATTAACACGTGGCTCACTCAGAATCGGAGGTTAAATATATATATTTTTTGTTATTCTACACATTCTCCAGGTCAGCTGTTATTCACAGATTTCAGGTTTATATGCTGAACTTGTAATAAAACACCCTTTGTCTTAAAAAATCCTGCACTCCACTCTGAGCTGTCAGATTACGCTGAAGGTGAAGGTGATCCAAATAGTCCTCCAATGTTCTCTGGATTAAGCATTGATCTTAATAGCTATGCTGTTTCCAGAGAAACACATTCGTAAAAGATACACTAAAATTATTTTGTTTAATAGGTTAATAGATCTCTCCTATCAGGTCTTCGGGTTTGGTAGATTGCATTAGTCATTATTAAAATGAGCTGTCTGTGTTTAGAAATTAGTGCATCGTTAGTAGATCACTCACAGAACTTCCCACTCCTATCAGCACATTTTTGGCATCTTTGGTAAATCTGGCTTTAAAAAATGGCTGCTGCAAACTAGGTCTTACATAATGAGTGTAAAAGTTTGCCTTGGAATATAAAATACCAGATGGATAAGGTGGCACTGGGGAATTTGCAGCAGGTCTGGATTCAAAGAAATTTATAGTTAATAGGAGTAAATGCTTAAAACAATTTTAAAAGAGTTTCAAACTGTTGCCACAAAGTAGGTCTGACATAAAGTCTGCAAATGTTTGCTGCTAATTACGATGTTCCACCTAATCTGTCTGCTGTTTTGGTTTCCCAGACAGAGCTGTCTTGTGTTTACCAGGTGTGTACTGTATTAATAAAGGGAAGAGGTTTGTATGACAATTCTCCTTAAAGTTTCAAAACAGAGGGGTGCCTGCCAGGCACCTTTTGGCACTTAACGAATCATGTTTACATGGACCAATGCGATTTATAGCTCCTGTCAGTGACTGTTTGACAAGCTGCCTCCACACTGTGATATATTCTTCCTCACTGGAGTGGTGCACAGTAAGGATGTCCCCCTCTGTCGTCATGTCATTTCTGTATGTACAGATAGAGTACATACATGCAGGTCTAACGGGGAAAAAATGGTCTGTAGACTTTTAAGGACCTGCAAGGAGCAACATCGTCCTGAAGGCTTATTCTGTTCGGGTAAAGCTCATCCTGAAAAGTAGCTGCCGGAATATTTGAAAAGGAATGCTGACCCACTTAGCTCTCCGGTTAAGCATGAGAGGTCTGTGGGAACACAAACATATTCAGGCAAAAGCGTGCAGGCACACCGATGTGAGCACACACACCTCAGAAAAGATAAAACAGTCCTCCCGCTGATAAACAAGAGCCTGGGAAACAATAAAAATAACTTTAATGTATTCACGGACGGGGCTTTGTGAGGCTTTTTTACAATGAGAGCTCCGACTGCTTCCCTCCATAACAATACTACCTCTAAGCCACTGATACCTGAGGTTGAGCTCTTCTGTCTGCGCGCCCTTGTATGTTGTGTGTATTCACATGCCTTGAGGTGGCCGTGCTGCGTGCATAGGTATCATGCGAAGCTGGATTCAGTTGGTCCTGCCTCTGAGCCAATGACACCTTCTTGTTTTGCTTTTGCTTTGATGTGCTGTCTAATTCTTACAAGTTCTTCTTTCTTTATACCTCCCGGTTGCTCCCGCTGCACAGCAGGGTGACTGGATGCCGCGTGGTCAGTGGCTTACATAAATCCCCAGCTACATTCATTCACCCTCTGCCTAGTCTTTAAATAGAATTTCCGTGTTTCTTCTTTTAAACAGAGAGCAACAAAGTCTTATTTACAGAACTGTGAAGCAAATACTTCACTTTTATTGGTTATTTCTTGGAGGAAAAAAAAAAGCAATAAAATTAGCTTTTCAACAGACTCGTTCAATTTAGGCTGATCCCTTGTGATAAATATTGAAAGTTATTGTTGATTTTATTCATTTCTAATCTCCACTCTCTCTCTGCATATACTCATCTGAGCCTATTTAGAAATTTCAGTGCATATATTCAACTGTGGGAAAAACACTGTAAAGCCTCAGGCTGAAATAAATAGTTTTGAACTGTATGTGCATACATAATGCCAAATTGAACTGTGTTATGTACCTGTTAATAAATGCCAACACTTGACAAAAGTTTGACTTATATAAAGCACAAGTTGGAGACTTAAAAATACAGACAGATACTTCCTTTTCTTTAACACTCAAGAACCCAAAGCTGAAGCCAAAGATACACAACTAAAACCTGTGTTTAGGTTTCATTTTCAGCTTCTTCCACATTATAGTTTGGAAAGAATTTTGTTTATATGAATTCTGGGCTTTCATAAAGTTAATATGACATGGTAAATCCAGTTGTGGCAACTTTGAATAAAATTTTCTTAAAAGTAATTGGTTTCATATGGAAAAACTCTCACACACAATTATGTAACGTCATACTTATTAAATATGCAGTGTACCCAACTTCAAGGTTCTTCTTCTCTTCTTCTTCATTAGCTGTTCTTCGAGAGAAGCTTCAGCAGTGGAAAATCCAAGGAGTAAAATCATAACTGCACTTTTAAAAAGCTGCAGAAAAATACCGCTGTGATTTGTGCTCCGGAGATGTGGGATGTTGTTGGGCTTTAACTGCTTCAAATAAGATTATTCCATATACACTGTAAGCCATCCTGCTCTCTCACCACTAACAGGTAAAGACAAACCTATAGAATAGTTTTGGTTTTTTTTTTTATTTATTTTGCATTCAACTTGTTTGGGTATACTCCACACCATGTCTTGAGTAAGAGTAACTACATGTAACACCTGACCTAACATGTCTCAGTACACAAGTAATTACTTTGTTTTTCTACAATGAGTTATTCAATTTTATGCTTTTTTTTTCTGTTTTTGCTTTATTGAATTTATTGAGCTATTATAATCTATAAAGTTACTGTAATGTAATAAACATTTAATGTAGCATTTTACTTACATTTCTTTTACATTTAAAAGGGAATTGAATCCACTGGCCAGCTAGGGCCTTTCTATGTTGAATCTGCATGTTCTCCCTATGACTGCGTTGGTTCTCTCCAGGTACTCCGGGTTCCTCCCATAGACATGCATCTTAGGTTAGTGGGTGATGGTAAATTGGCCGCAGGTGTGAATGTGAGTGTGAATGGTTGTCTGTCTCTGTGTTTTAACCCAGCAATAGATTGTCCAGGGTGTACCCCTATGACAGCTGGGATAGGCTCCAGCCCAAACATGACCTTAAAGTGGATAAGCAGTTAAAAAAATAGATGGAAAGGATGTTGTGGCTGTTGTAACACAGTAATTTCCTAACTTTTGGGTCAAATAAAGGAGTGGCATTCCATCAGAGCAAGCAAGGCAAGGAGTGCTTGTCCAGTGAAATCTATTCCTACCCAAATTAGAGTTAATCTCTCTCCTTGCATCTCAAACAGCGTCCTGTCATAAAGCTTCTGGCTAGTTTGCGTCCGTCCTTTAAATTACTGCCATCGTGTGGCTGCAGTTGACTATTGTCTCTAGAAGCAGTCTTAACTCTGCTTGAGTCCAATTCCACTGAAATCTGTAGCATCTATTATTTTTGATGGGCATGTCTGTGTCGAGTTAACAAAGGCTTGAGCTTGTCAAGCTGGGAGGCTGGAAGCTGAGAGGATAAATCAGAGATATCCATGTGCATGTGGATAAATCTCTGGTCTTTGACAGGAACCTGGTAGAAGACTAGTGTGCTAGACAAGCTGCCACTGGCTCTGTTTTTACTGCTCTGAAATCAGTTACGATCTGCAGCGTTGTGTGGACAAAGAGCTAGTATTAGCAAGTAAATGAGCACTCATTGTCTCTGCTTGCCTTATTGTAAAAACCACTGCACTTTCTTTTCTTTAAATTTAAATTTAAATTTATTTTTAATTAATCTGCATTAATAAAAAATAACCAGTGGATGGAAAACACATGCTGGCCCAGATATTTGCTGGCTACACCAGAAGGCTTCAAAAGTTGTCTGTTGCCTTCAGAGGCTAAGTTAGGCTTATCAGATTTGGTGTTAGTTGCCACTTTTGAAGATACTGGCTGCAGAAATATGTGCTGTGACAGTCTTTCCAGAAATCATGATCATGGCATGAGAAAAATGTAAATGTAATGTTTGGGTGAACTGTTTCTTTAATAGAGATCAGCAAAATAAATTGTTTTTATTATTATTGCAACATTTATTAGACACTTAAGGGAGATAAGACATGTGGGGAAAGATATCAGGGGAATGACATGTAGTAAAGATCCAGCTGGCCAGAAATTAAACTAGGGACTCGATGCTAACTGCATTTGTGCACATTCTATATGAACCCAAACCACTTGGCTTTAGGGTTCCACAGCTCAGCTCACACAGAGCATCACACAAACACACCAACCTTTGCTGCACACAGTCATAAACACAGTTACTCTTCAAACTCATGGTGCCAGAACTTCCCAGATGCTTGTGGCAGTACAATAAAAGTACTTTTGTTCAGTTGTATTAAACAAAATTACTAATGAAATATTAGGGAACGTTAGGTTTGCTTTAAAAATAATGCCAGACATGCCAAATAGGTATAGTGTATGCAGAATTTACAAATCATTATATACTCTCTGACTAATTTTAAAAGCATGGGTTGTATTTTACACCCTCCAAAATCTTTCTCAAAGTAATGCTTAAGTACAGGAGTGGGCAATGGAGAATGGAGATAAATGAACAGACTTGAATCATGTCACACTGTAACACAGAACCAGTTTTAAAATCAAAGGGGCTTTCTGTACTTTGAACAGAAGAGAAGAAAATCCCCAAACATTATCCTTTCTCATGCAATAGACACTTTAACACTCTTCAAATCTATCCACTTTAAAAAGTTGCTGGTTGAATTTGTCATTTCTTCAAGAGCTGAAAGGTAGATCTCCGTAGCAATCAGTGCATGGACAATGTGTAGACCTACTATCAGCTCTTTTTAAGCTTTCTGGATGTGATGTTTTTTTAACCGATACAGGCTGTACCCTGAATAATTTGAACCAGAAGCGTTACTTCTTACATAAAGTGATTCATTTACACACACTCCCTTCACACAGTAACTCATTTATGTGCAGCATGTCCCCTAAACTGTTGGCTTTGTTATTTTTAGTTTCTCATAATGACTTAGCAACTCTGTGAGGGAAAACTGCTGAACAAATAGAACACTTTACTACTTTTGTGAACTAATTTAACATTTCAGCATTAATCACATGAAGAACTTAGAGCTACAAAGTAGAACATACACCATATTGCCAAAAGCATTCACTCGTCTGCCTTCACACGCATAAGAACTTGAGTGACATCCCATTCTTAATCCATAGGGTTTAATATGATGTCGACCCACCCTTTGCAGCTATAACAGCTTCAACTCTTCTGGGAAGGCTTTCCACAAGGTTTAGGAGTGTGTTTATGGGAATTTTTGACCATTCTTCCAGAAGCGCATTTGTGAGGTCAGACACGGATGTTGGACAAGAAGGTCTGGCTCACAGTCTCCGCTCTAATTCATCCCAAAGGTGTTCTGTCGGGTTGAGGTCAGGACTCTGTGCAGACCAGTCAAGTTCTTCCACACCAAACTCGCTCATCCATGTCTTTATGGACCTTGCTTTGTGCACTGGTGCGCAGTCATGTTGAAATAGGAAGGGGCCATCCCCAAACTGTTCCCACAAAGTTGGGAGCATGAAATTGTTCAAAATGTCTTGGTATGCTGACGCATTAAGAGTTCCTTTAACTGGAACTAAGGAGCTGAGCGCTTGGTGATGTAAGGCTTGGATGCAGCTGCTCGGCCATGGAAACCCATTCCATGAAGCTCTCTACGCACTGTTCTTGAGCTAATCTGAAGGCCACAGATTAGCTAA
>VUQI01048643.1:0-12508 GCA_015106735.1 Paratilapia polleni | reverse complement strand
GTGTGTACACCAGTTTCTATCCACAATTGTAGAAACATAACACTGACAACAATAGTGTCAGCTCAGTTAAACCGAGAATTCACAAGCTTAACATAAGCTAAAAGCTTACTGCTGGAGTCATTACTGTGTTCATCAGGCCCAGTGTTCCCCACAGTTTTATGGCACATAATGGGAACATGACCTAGGGTCCAATATTTCCAGGCTTAGGGTTAGGGTTACCACAAAACCACCCAGACTATTTAATATTCTTCAGACTTGACACTAAACAAAACAGATTTAATACTTTCAGAGGCCTTCAAATGACATGATGACATGATAACCACTGATTTGATGTGTTTATATAGCTGTGAAGTCATGTTCCATTTTTTTAAAGGATCATATTAATGAAATATTGTACCTTGAAAAGACTCAAATTTGATCTGAACATAATACAGTATGTTAACAGAATCTTTAACTGGGCAAGACCAGAGAACTCCTGGGAATATATACATTCCCTCATAACCAACATAACTGACCAGTTTTACACATCAAAGTATACCAGTGTCAGTCTGAAAACTAATATATATATATATGCTGGGGGTCACATTGCATTGTGGGTAATGCATTTACTACATTTTGACAAAGGAGAAGAATGCATTGAATGGAAAACACTGTTTGAATTCTGCTTATTTCAGTACACTGCATTTCCATTTAATGTAGTGTTTCTGACACTACTCTGTGCTGCTAAATACAAAGAAAATGGCCATTGTGCTAGCACTGAACAATGGTCATGTTTTAGATGAATAACTAAATCTCAATTTACTGCTTACTATTAGGTGTCCTTTATGCAGGGGGGTAGTTAATGAGTGAATAAAGGTGGACAACTCTGATCTTGATATTTTATATTTTTAACTCTCCAAGTTAAGACTGTGTTCTTTGTTTTAAGCTATCAGGCCGTTCGTAGAGTGTTTGTAGAACTCTGAGTTATTGACAAAACACAGACAGTTTAAAATAAATGTATTAATATCATGGTACTTTATTAATGTCAGACAAGACACATTTGAAATGATTTATTACAGGAGCAGAAAATATCGTTTGGTATCTCGGCTCCAAGCTCATCATTCCCCTCAAACATACCCCAAATGGAAATAGGGGAGTAATGAGATATCTCCTTGGAGCCAAAAAGTGGAGGTGGATGCTGGGGGTGGTGGAGGGGTTGAAACAGCAGACAGGACAGAAGTAGCATTGACGTGTCAGGGAGAGAAATTTTGTAGCCTAAATAGGCTGCCAAATTGGGAGGGTGTGTTTGGTATATAACGTGAGGATAGTGGGCTTTGTTACGTTTGTATTATGCAGTACAGATCAGTTGACGGCTTTAACTAGCTCCCAGACTTCACTCCATTTGTGTAGTATTTGTATAGGTGTTTGACATTATTGAAATTTTAACATCACATTTGCTCCACAGTTGAATTGAGCTGTCAAATCTGTATTTGTCCCTGGTGGGGAGATCAGGTTGTGAGACTGGCTTTCAGCATCACCTCATTCCTCATCACCCTCAGAGGAAACAGGGAGGAGAGTAACTATGTGGCTCTAAATTATCACACTCTTTCTCCCTCTCTCCTTTCTTCTGTCTAACATTCTCTTCCACATTCCTCTTGTCTTTCTTCAGTTTGTCTCCCTCTATCCATCTCTGTCTTTCACTTCATTCCTTCCTTTTTTTCTGTCTCCGATTATACTTTGCCAGCCAGACTTTTGGGGCTTTGGGGTGTAACACTGCGAGAGTCAGGTTGTAATAACATGGCTGTGATATGCTTGGACCTCATCTGGAGTCAGACCTCCTGAGAGAGCAAGAGAGAGATGTGAGGAGAGGTGGATAAAGACAAGCAGAGAGGGTGAAGGAGAAAGACAGACAGAGCATAATAAAAGAGACAGAGGAGAGCCTGTGTGAGAGGCAAACTCTATCCTGGGGGCTCTTACTGGGCCATGAGGATGTGTCTCAGTGTTTTATCTGGACCTTCTGGGGCTCCCAGTGAGGAGTTTCAGTAGTTGTAAACCTGCTGACCTTCCCAATCTAAACAAAGCTGCACACTGAGCTGGAAAGAAGAAAGGTCAATCTTTTCCCCACCTTTTCACTACTAAGTGAAGAAATGCAGTCAGATTTGGCACAGACACCACATACCATCATTATTTGTTTTGTTTTTTCTAAATTCACTCCAAACAGCCACTGATTCCACAGTTCATTTCACATACTTTATTTTTGACTTTACTTTATGCCTTTGAATAGGTATTTTGATTACTGATCACTCATTCATGCTTTAATAAACCTGCTGCTACAATCACCCAGAATGGGCTCTTTGCACCACTGTCAGTGTCACAAACCTTTGATCTTAAACAAAATGGTTTTCTGTCTTTATACACCTACATGGTCAACTGTTTGTGGTGGCTTGTTTTTCTGAATTAGTTTTAAAAAGCCTAAAAGGCTACAGCTATCTGCTAACTATAATAAATAAAATAAACACTCAGTGTACTATCCCTTTACCTTGGTGAAGAGATAGTACACTGATTGTACATATGAAGATCAGTTTACTCTTCATAAGTTGTGCTAAAAAAAATCCTCTCAATATATATAATCATGATCGGGCCTTTCAACAGAAAGTCTTTGTTACACCTGGGAATTCAGAAGACATGAATATTTGCCATTCAGGGTATTTGCAGAAATGCTATCAGGTTGCTTTACAGGAAATGTATCCGTTACCTTTTATGGATTTTGACCCCCTCTTCTGTGTGTATGTTTATTGCTGGTCCCCTAACATTTAATTGTTGATGCACTGTATTATTGGTATAACCTTTGTAAAATGGGAGTCGAATTAAACATTATTGTGTGTTTCCAGAAAGTGGGGGAAGCACATTTTCTTGCATAAGTTTTATATTTCCTTTATTTTCATGTAACTGTGTCTGTGTCAGTTATTTTTATTTTTTTAATTATATCTTAGTCTTTTTTAGAATTTTAAATAAAAAAAAGTATAATTCTCTGTGAAAGCTTCTTAGGTGAACTTTAAAATATTTTTCTGTATACCACAAATGTTACCATCACTCTTGTGTACTACTGGTATCAGAAGGTCAGTGTAGACACTGAGCTCGACGTCAGATCTGGACCACGGACCTGCATGGGTTATCCAGGTTATCCGGAAAACTGAATGTGTCAGTGAGCTGTAGGTTTTGCCTTACCACCTCATCATATCAGCCACAGTTCGCGCCCGCAGCTCTGTTTGCTGTTTTAGGCTCAGTTGTGCTGAGTGCCGGACCTGTGTCTGTCTTCTCCCTCTGCCTCCGTTTATTTGACTTCTACAAAGTTTAAACTGATTGTAGAAACAGTGCTTTCTTATGAGTTTAGTTTTCAAACAAGGCCTATGCATGATTTGGCAACTGTTCAGAGCTTTTTTACCCTCTGGCGTCATTGGTCTGCTAATTTTATGAGTTATACAGGGTCCAAATTTGGCTGTGTATCAATACGAGCCTACCCTTAATCTTAATCGAAATATACTGGTTGTTTTATATAATGTGTTGTCAAATATGTAAATGTATGTTCCTCTAAACGTTTGGTTCTTTTGATTTTGCACTTCAGTTGAATAGTCCTGTTTGGAGTGGACAGCTAGAATGGCAGCATTTAAAAAAGAACATTTTGTTTGTGAAAGGGTCGCTCTGGGGGGAATGGCACAATAATGAAGTACTTGAAGTGCTCTTGGGCCCCAAGGAGGGACATTATTTGCCATGGGGAACAGGCAGTGGTGTGTATCGTTGAATTGCTACAGTTCAACACTAATGTAATTCGTGAAGACTTAAAGGAATTCACTAAATTCACATGGTAGACATTTTCCTTTTGACGTCACGCTCAAGGTGGAAAGCTGAAATGCGTTATACGGCAAGCTTTATTAAATTAAATTGGTTTATATCCAGGCTTAAATTAATGTGTTTAAAATGTATGTTGAAATTTCAGAATTAATTTAGGCCTTTTCTATCATGTCATGTAATACTAACAAACCGCAGTGTTAACTAGGAAGTTGCGGCATGCTAAGATTAGCTGCTGTCAGTAGCTTAAAGGCTAACACATATGTTTAAATATATTTTAAATGTAAATGTACATATAAGCACTTTTAATCTCTGTACTTCCACTCTCTATTGTCTACCTAACAGAACAGTCTAACAGTCTACCTGACTGCCTAGCAGAACGATCAGAGTGCGTAAAAGAACCAGAGGTCTGGATTACAATGCAGGATTTGGGTTTATCGAGGTAACTTCAGGTTGAACCCTGGTTTTTCAGTTTTATGAAGGCAGTTCAATTCTTACTGGGGTACACTGCCATGATAATTTATGCTGCAGAGCTAACCTGCTCCGAAGCACGTTATGTTTGAGATTAGAGATCAGCAGGTATGAACTCACCACCTACTGACCATTCAGTTTTCTGGAAAATAGCATTACCTGTCATAGTGCTGTTTAGTCCATTTAAATTCAAATCTGGCTCGTTTCCCCCCTTGGTGCGGTTTGTTTCTGCAGATGTAAACACAGTGATCATGCTTGGGTGCAGACCAAAACAACCGCACCTAGATCCTTTGCAGGAGGTGGTCTCTGTCCGGTTCCAAACTAACTCCATAGCAGTTTGTTTATGGTGAGAACGTGATCTGACCTCAGTCCACCCCAACTACCACGTGCACGCTGCATGTTTGAGCTAAAAACCTTCCCGTAGCCAGGTATGCTTTGTATTCTGGGATGTGGCAGTGTACCATAGATGTGCAGAGTACACAAACTGTAGCAACTAGCCATAAAATGACCCGAGGGTTCAGTAGTCCCGAACACAGCATCTTCTTCCTGTATTTACTTTTGTTGGTCCCGCCCCAGACACATCTGGCCAATAAGCAGACTGAATATTCTCATGTGGTTTATAATGACACATTTTGGTTCACTTGGAGTTTACTTGGAGTTTTCTCTGTGTGAAAAGAAACCAAACCATGGGGAAAAGCTACAAGTTTAACCCAACAACTGATTCGGACTGGAGTAAATAAGCTATAGGTGTGGAAATGTCCTAAGAGGGTCTAAAGTTTTGTAAGAGTGTCTCAACTCTTCCTTTCTCTAATGAGCATAAGTAAGAAATATGGATTCTTAGATGCAACTTTTTTCCCTTTTGGCTACAAGCAATTTTAAAACAATTTTAGTGTTCTATGAGCTTTAATACGTGATCCTAAAACAGGGCACCTACTTGTACTTGTGGACATTACAACAAACTTGCACATAGACTAAGCCTACGTTTGAATTCTCTTTTTATATTTGATCTTCACTTGCACTCAGGCCATTAAACACAGCGGGGGCTGCAGCTGAAAGAATGAGGTTAAAATTGTCTTACACACATCTAAACATTAATTTGATTTGATTTTCCTGTATTCCAACGATAAAGCTGTGATACTCATAAGTTCATTAACTTACACAGTTGATATTTTTGCCAGCTGTCCTTCCAGACTTCAAATTGGCTAAACTTTACTAATAAAATAGCACTTTTTCAGTCTCAATTAAAGAGCTCACAGCTCACACCCATTCATACAGCGATTTTAACACTATACCTTTCCTCCCACACACTCACACTGCTGCTTTGGCTTCAACAGCTGTGTTGCTTTCAGCTTGGATTATGTGTTTAGGTCCATCATATTTTTCCAATACCATAGTTTGAACAGTGTATTGATTTATTGAGTTGATACCCACCTTCCTACGACTGATTAGCCCGATTTCTGATGTACATCGTACAGGCCCAAGGTAGATATACTGCGGCTGATTAGACGATGCAAGATAGGTGTGGCATCCAGTGAATGCGCCAGAATGTAGGCATACATACAAATCCACACCAACACAGGGACAACACATATACACACAGAGAGACACACAGAGGTTCATCTGCTGCTCAATAGCTGGAAAAAAGCCCATCCAGGGCAGGAGTGGAGCTAATTTTCAACCATGGAGTTTCATGCTTAAAACCAACCCACTCATTTTCATGGTGTAAGAAATGAGATAAGTTGTTTGTTGTTTCACTTTCCCCTTTTTTTGTCACCTGGTTGCCTGTGACCCACCTGTAGTGGCTCCATGCCCACCAGTGGGGACTGCCCCACAGTTTGAAAACCACTGGGTTAATTGGTGATTCTAAATTGGAGATTGATGGTAGATAGATAAAGCACTATACGAAAGTGGCTTGCAGTCTAAAGCCCTTTGAGTGGTCAGTAAGAATAGAAAAACACTATATGAATGCCAGTCCATTTTTTGTTTGCTTTTAGCCATAAGTGCATTTGAAACTACCAGAATATTAGTTCCAGCCAGCGAAAAGTTAATAATGGTGGGATATAATAGTCTGTTTTGTATTTTACATCTATGTCAGTGTTTTTAACCCTCATATTTACCTTAAGGATCTATCACACTATTCAGTAGGAAATTTTAGAGAAGATAATAGACTGACAAAGAAAATTAAGATGTCATGGTAACAGGTCCCTGCAAGGGAGTTTATTCTGTTGTGGTGGAAGTCTATTTGTCTGTGCTTGAACAGACAGCTCCCCTCTGTCCTTGTTTCTTGCCCAATACTCCCATTTCAGGAGAATAAAGACTGGTGAAAAGTCAGTAAGTGAAAGAGGTACAATGAGCAACCAGCTAACAAACTCTATGGGAGAAAAATGACTGCTTACTTAATACAAGTGTGAAATAAACTGTTCCTTAAGGAAATCTCAAGATGAAAAAAAACCCATCGTATCTCAAACTTCTGTTTTGTAAAGAAAGATTTTGATTGTGACACAATAAGAAGACATCAGCACAATCCCAAACAACCTTCCCCATTTCTTCCCAGAGCTCAGTGATATCTTTGGCTGGCTTTTCCCTCACTACTTGCGTCTCTAGAGAACATTGATCCTCCATCCTCTGCTTCTTTGCTTCCTCCCTTGGCCTATTTCACATATTCTTGCCACAGCGTGTTCTGTAAATCACCAGGAACAGACTGAGACCACATCAAGCAGGCCTGGGTGATTTAATGAATGGATAGAGGAAACAGAACATGAGTAGAAGTAGGAAGAAAGAAGAGCTTGTCAGGGCTGACAAGAAAAAGCCTCAGCGGCAGCTAAGATGACATGGACTGAGCAGGGTCATAAACTGACATGCAGACCTTAATTGAGCCTGATGAAGAAGTGTCAGGATTTTAACGTGTCACAGAGTGGGATTTCAGATGGTGTAAAACTGGCTTATAGCATTAGGAAAGAAAAGCAGCGGTTTGATGATCCTTGGCTGTTCAGCTCAGCCTGAGGATTGGGCTTGCTGTCACATACAACAGAGAAACCACAGGTCTTCAGTTACAAGTCTCCTTACTGTCTCCTTTTAATACTACAGCTAACCTATGACGTGTGATTACTGCACCCTGTGGGATATTCTCTGGTGTGATTATGGGTGTTACAATGATGAGTTTGGTGAAGGATGTCAGCAGTGGAGTCAGGACAGTCAGCTAAATGGCAAAAATCATCCTTTAGGGTAATTCAAGTTTTATAAGGCAAGGCTCCATTCTGTTTTTGTAGTTTAATATGTCATATTTTTGTGGTCTCTTTTTTTCCCACCGGCCCAGTCTAATAGCAAAATGTGAAATATCTACTTTGTTCTACAGAGTGTAAAAACTCCTATGTACTTTTGGGTAAGGTTTTGTCACTGTGGCAACTCAGCAAAATGGAAACTAGAGCTTGTGATGTGGTAATGTTGTGAAAGGATCAGTTTAATTAACCCAAAGCATGATTTGTTCCTAAAACTAACATAGTTGTCTAAACCTAACCAAAGAGCAACTGAAAACAAAAATATGCTACTACATAGAAACTGAAAAGTAACTGAAAAGTAACCAAAAACTAGAATAAGTCTAAAAATAATATAAAATATTAGTATTAGTATTTTTATTATAAAATAATATATAATAAATAATAGTAATATATAAAATAATATTATAAAATAATAGAAAATGCATTTGACCATTGCCATTTTGGTGTTTTGAAACAAAATGGGATGAGAGAGGGGTGAATATGACTGAAAAACTGAGGGACAATCATTTGGTTGTAACATGTCAATCACACGATGGGCCCACCATGAAACATATCATGCTTTATCCTTAAAACAGGCGATTGAGACCATAAACTCATCAGGAAAGTGTTCACTGAGGTCACAGATCAAGGGAGCCAAACGCCATTTCCTGTACAACTTCTGTACAATCAGGTTATTGTTTTACTGCAACCAAAGCAGTCGCCCCTTGCTTGCCATTAGAAATAATAATACAGGTTTAAGGTACTTCCACACTGGTTTCATTCTTCATTCTTCTTCAAGCTATGTCCATCTTTTATATATATGGAACCAGCATAAGTATTTTATATTTTACTGTGAGACTGGGTTGCTTTTTTCTTATCTTTGCATATTTTATTGTTTTTCCTTTGTTACATTCATATAAAATACCTACAGCAGAGCTGAGTGCTCACAAATTCCTAGAGCTTACATTTCAAGTGTTTTTGGGTAGATCACATTTTACTATCTTCATCCATGTCTGGGATAAAACAAATTACAAAGAAATTCAAAGAAATAAAAAGTGTGCTTCATGGTCATAGTTCATTAATAATAACCTGATGCACCCCGCAGCTATTCGTCTTCCATGGCTGCATGCTGACGCTTCAAACCCACTGGACGCCAGTGGAGAAAGCTGTACAAGAGCCTGGTCTGGGCAGCAGTTTAGCTGACTTTGCAAACATTCATCAGTGGTACTGAGAGTGTTGGAGCAGCTAACAGACACAAGTCATTCTACACTGCATTGCTCTATCTTGCATTTCCATCTCAGCTCTTTTTTCTGCTACAGATTAATTGATTAGAATTTGTAGTCAGACGTCAAAGCAACTGTGACCTAAGGTCATTCTCTTGAATGCAATACCTCAGAATTTGTTCAGTCCACCCATGTATCAATTTTCTTAACTGCTTACACAACCTGTTCCTCATAGAAGCTATCACAGCTGCCTTAGGTGTGATAGGAAGATGGGGTACAACCTGGACAGATTGCCAGTCCACAACAGGGTTTACACAGAAAAACAGACAATCATTCACACTCACATTTACAACTGTAGCCAAATTAGAATCACCACTTAACCAGACATGCATGTTTTGGACCAGGAACCTTCTTAATGTGAGTGATAGTGCTAACACTGCACTACCTAATTCAAAATTAGGTAGTGCAGTGTTAGCAGACTTGATCATTCATCAAAAGGATGAATGATCAAGTCTGGACTACAGTTTGACTGTTTGGTGTAGGCACATGACCCGTAATTGTGGTGGCTGGTTATCAGTTATATTGGAATGTAAATTACTAGAAGGGTGTGGTTCTAC
Organism: Paratilapia polleni; assembly: GCA_015106735.1. NCBI lineage: Eukaryota > Metazoa > Chordata > Actinopteri > Cichliformes > Cichlidae > Paratilapia > Paratilapia polleni. The sequence continues at coordinate 3,112 of VUQI01048643.1, read as the reverse complement.
ATTGATTTTTTGTGGTTTGAAGCGGGTGAAACTTTCCATGTGCCTGAAATAGTTAAAGTAGACTAGACTAGGCCATTCTTCATTATAATTGTTGCTTATTTATTATGGTTTACTTATTTAATGTCTTTCTCTGTGGAGTTCTCCCTGTGCTTATGTGAGTTCTCTCTAGTTACTCTGGCCTCCTCCCACAGTCCCAAGACAAGCATGTTAGGATAATTGGTGATTCTAAATTGGCAATAGGTGTGAATGTCTGAAAGTCTGTCTGTCTCTCTGTGTTGTGACAGACTGGGGACCTGTCCATTGTGTACCCCGCCTCTTGTCCTATGACAGCTGGGATAGACTCCAGCCAAACCGTGACCTTGAATTGGATAATTGGAAGAAAATGGATGGATGGATATTTGATGGATATAGAATGTTAAAGTGATGGATGCCATGTTAAACATGATCAAAGATTCAAGTGTTGAAGTTAGCATAGTGTATGTACAAGCTATCCCTGTGAGGCAGAAGCTCAGGCTTCAAACTGCTCTAAATGCAACAGATTTTTCTATTGTTGGATCTGTATGATGTCAAAGAGTGGGGATATCTTCATGTCAGTCACACAGCCCTGAGTGGGCACCCACCTACTGTTAAAACCTTTTATTTGCAAGGAGCAGCTAATAAGAAGAGAGGGAGAGGAGCTAAAAAGGCTTGTTTCAGACAGAGGATGAACTTAGGGGCTGCAAGAAGGTCCAGAGTAAGATAAATAAGGATTAATTTGAACCTTGAACCATGCAAAGCTACTCTACTAGAGTCCAAGAAAATAAACATGGAGCTGGAAATGAGCATAATAGGTCCTCTTAAATATTATAGAGAAATACAGACACTTCTCGTGTATACAATCAGACAGACGTTTCCACAGGCTTTCTGTGTCAACTTGTTGTTATAAAAATCCCCATGTTCCTGTGTTCCTCTCCCCGGCACAGATGGAATGAACTGCATGAACAAGGACCACGGCTGTGCCCACATCTGCAGAGAGGCTCCAGGCAAAGGCGGGGTGTCGTGCGAATGCCGTCCTGGCTTTGAACTGGCCAAAAACCAGAAAGACTGTACATGTATGTATCACATCTGACAACCACTTACCCAAGCAGACACACATGAGCAAATGTGCTCTAAGGGCAACCCTGTCTCAAGTTTGTACATATTTGTCCATGCTGTTGTCAACTCACTGATACTGCATGCCTCGAAATTCTACATACATTTTTGCATAATGCTTTCTGTCATCTGTTAATCTTTAGTCAATGGACTTGTCACTTTATTTTACAATTCACATGGCAGCAAGGTATTAACACTTTTTTATAGACCTGATTTTATTGAGGTTATGTACTGGTATGATGAAGGATCAAAATGTTCCTGTAATAAACATCTGTAATAGCAATGATGGACAAATTCCAGTGGGCCTTCAGTGGTAAAATATAAGGTTGGACATTTAATACCAAAATCAGTTAAGCGTTTCAGGCCAAGCTGAAGGTGCTGAAGGATTCAGTAGAGCGATTTCATGTCCCTTTGCAGCTCAATCCCTGTTTCTCACTCTTCGCACCAAGAGCCTGCAGCCATGGAATTTTGGGCTGCTGTTTTTCGGGAGGGGGGAGTAAGCTTCTAGTTACATTGTTTGGCAAAACATCTTGTTCTCCTTTCAGACAGTGAGAGTGTTAAGATTTTGAAAGCCTCAAAAAGGCTCTAATGTATCCCCCACTGTGGTAATATTTCATTAGCGCCAAGGGACCCAGAGCTGTGCTGGCCTGTTAAGCATGGCGGCACAGGACGGTAGTAAATGAGTGATGAAAGAATCGTCAGTCTGCAAAGCCTCCACCATCACACATACAAACACACATGTCTTCCTTTCCTTTCACCTCTTTCCTCCATTTTCTCTATTTGTCTGTCTCCTACTTATGCTGTATTATCACATTTCTAGTTTTCTGTCTTTCATATTCTTAGTCACCTCAAGGTCAAAAGTCATGGTCAAGGATCTACAAAGTTTATGTATTCACACTTGGTTTTTGTGAACTGTGAAAATTTGGCAAAATAGGAGAACCTAAAAATGCTGGAAAATGATAAGAAGATTCATAGTTGGCTTTTTAGTTCCAAAGAAATCAAGTTGAAACCTGATTTGTCTCCTAGATACTAAGAACAGATACTGTTCCTAAGTACTCTAAAAAAAAACTACAGGAAAGTGTCTCTTTACCCTCCCTGAATGCTTAGCAAGACCAAAGGCTTTTGAGTTTGTTCACTAACAGCATTTATCTTCCGTAAGTCTTATAGCAGATGTACAGCATTCATTCAGTGCAAGCAAATAACCACTGTTTGTTACTATAGTACCACTATCAGCAATCACCACCACAGTCAATAATTTCAGGCAATGCCCATATCGAGACAAAGCATTCCAGCTCCTGTAGTAATTCTTCCTGCAGAAAAGACTGAGGTAATGTGATGTTACTGTAGAGTGACAAAATTACCCTTCCATCCAGGCTGAGGTAGATGAAAGGATAAAAAAAACATCAGATTGTAACACATAGTCTACTGTTACCGACATTGCTGTTGCTTAACCATGAAAATGTTTTTGTGGATGTATTGATGAAGCTCCAGGAACCTTTGCAGACTATTTAACCCACAATATACAGTGTCTTGCAAAAGTATTCATACCCCTTGAACTTTTCCACATTCTTTCACATTACAACCACAAATTTAAATGTATTTTATTGGGATTTTATGTGATAGACCAACACAAAGTAGCGAATAATTGTGAAGTGGAAGGAAAATGATACATGGTGTTCAAAATTTTTTACAAATAAAAATCTCAAAAGTGTGGCCTGTATTGGTATTCAGCCCCCTTTACTCTTATACCCCTAAATAAAATCCAGTGCAACCAACTGCCTTCAGAAGTCACCTAATTAGTAAATAGAGTCCACCTGTGTGTACTTTAATCTCAGTATAAATACAGCTGTTCTGTGAAGGCCTCAGAGGTTTGTTAGAGAACATTAGTGAACAAACAGCATCATGAAGACCAAAGAACACACCAGACAGGTCAGGGATATAGTTGTGGAGAAGTTTAAAGCAGGGTTAGGTTATAAAAACA
>VUQI01048642.1:0-24782 GCA_015106735.1 Paratilapia polleni | reverse complement strand
TCCACGTGATGGCCAGAGACAACGGTTCTCCTCCTCTCAGCAGCAACGTGACCGTCAGTGTGTTCATCTCGGATGTGAATGACAACTCTCCTCAGATCCTGTACCCCTCCCCGGAGGGCAACTCCTTCATGACCGAGCTGGTCCCCAAAGCTGCACACGGAGGCTCTCTGGTGTCCAAAGTGATCGCGGTGGACGCGGACTCCGGACAGAACGCCTGGCTGTCCTATCATATAGTCAAATCCACTGATCCGGGACTTTTTACTATTGGTCTCCACAGCGGAGAGATCAGGACCCAGCGGGACATTTCTGAATCTGACAGCATGAAACAGAACCTTATAGTGGCAGTGAAAGATAACGGACAGCCCTCTCTGTCTGCCACCTGTTCCATGTATTTACTTATTTCTGATAACTTGGCTGAGGTACCAGAACTGAAGGATCTGTCTTATAGTGACAGCAATTCTAAATTGACCTCTTATCTGATCATCGCGCTGGTGTCTGTGTCCACTTTTTTTCTGACCTTCATCATCATCATCCTGGGTTTGAGGTTTTGTCGCAGGAGAAAGCCCAGACTGTTGTTTGACGGAGCAGTTGCCATCCCCAGCGGTTATCTCCCTCCTAATTACGCAGATGTGGACGGCACAGGAACTTTACGCAGCACTTACAATTATGACGCCTACCTGACAACAGGTTCTAGAACCAGTGACTTTAAGTTTGTGACATCATACAATGACAACACGCTGCCTGCTGACCAGACTCTGAAGAAAAGTCCATCAGACTTTGCTGCTGTGTTTGGAGAACTGGGAGGGTGCTCAGAGGTATGAATTTACCTGGCAGTAATTTTATCAATAGTCTTAATTTAGAAAAAAAGTCTTGCTGACTTTGCAGATGCATTTGGAGACTGTAATATTTCTTCTGAAGTTTATTTATTATTTATTATTATTATTTCGCATAATCTCACTCAAATGTGCAAAATGTATTTAGTTATTGGTTTTATATACACACAGACTTCCTTTGCTGAACATCTTTGAGTACTGTGGCTTGTTTCTCTGTCCTTGGTACTGAACACTTTCTTGGTTGTGGTGACCCCATTTATTTCCTTAGGTAGGCTATCTTTTTTCATTTCAGTCCTCATATTTTATTTTGCCCCATTTTATTGCCTCATTCATTTTATCCCTCTAATGAATGTTTGTCATTTTTCATCCCTTGAGAGGAAAATATAAAGTTAACTGCCTGGAAGTAAGCCATGGAATTAGATTAGAGGAATCATTTTACATTTTTAGTTATACTTTGCTATCATTTTAGTTGTTTTCACATTTATCACATTTTAAAAATACTTTCAAAAATGTAATTAATTAATTACTTAATTTGTCACACCATAGCTTTCTTGGCATGGAACATTAGCACTGAATGCAAATTGCTAGTGGACATTAATTGCTTATCAAATTCATTAGGCCTGCAGTTGCACCAACAAAAAGCTGTTTCCCTAAACAATGTTTTTTTCCCCCCTTGAAATGAAACACTCCATTTCATAGATTAATATAATCTATGCACTTTAAACAAATTATTTTAATGTTTATTGTTATTCTTAAAAGTAAACCCACTTCACAGAAATGTTTTTGCAAGTGATACAATGTTATTCACTGATGGGTAAATTAAAATTAAATGAAATTAAATACACATAGACTAGACTTCTAAAACATGAAATAGTACTGTTTTAGCACTATTTAGTTAGAGCCTTCATAGCTGCATGATTGTACTACCATTAAGACAACTCCTTGTGGGACTACTTTATTTTGTATATAAGCCTTTGTTGTATATCATGGAGTCACATTCTCTGTTGAAATATGTGTTGCATTATGAACGGTCATGTATCAAGCTGTCATATTTTTTCACAAAGCAGAAAAAAACTTTTGTCCCACTGCAGCTTCCTCATACTTTAAACCTTTTAATGGTCCTCTTTTAATCAGACACGGGGATGTAACATCCGCTGCTCCATAACATTGTATGGATAATCATTTAGTCTTGAGTCACAGTTCTTTCTGTATGTGGATATATTATTGTTAGATTATATCTAGAGGGTCTATTGTGATGCATATCTTTATGTGGATATTATTGGACAGGGCTGCTGTTTCAGCAATAGGATGCAGAGTAGTTTGGCTGGTTTAACCGTCTCTGACAGTCATCACTTGTAGAAAGAAACTGTTCTTGTGTGAGTTGTTTTTGTGTGAGTGCTCTATAGCAGCCACTCAGAGAAGAAGTTGAATCAAGTAATGCCTACAGTGTGAGAGATCATCAATAACTTCTTCTGCTCTCCGTTTCATGACACAGAGTGTGTATAACCCCTACATGATTTGCCACCCATGATATTTTGTGCAGAAATAACTCCTGTGTCTGTCCTTTTTGGACATCGACATGAATCTGATTAATATACAGAGAACAAATTCAGTAGTTGTAGGGCACAACAGAACCGGATCCACAGCTGATCTTCCTCTGTGAAACAGGAAGTAACTTATATGCAGGGCACACATCACCTGGGATACCATATAGGAATGCATTACACTGAATAGGTGTTACTGTGTCCAAACAATCCAATTGTGTTTCAAACATAATGATTTCATGTATCTTTTTTAATGTTTAGTTACCAACCCCTGAGCTTACTTTGGTCACGTGGTGCAAGGTGATATTAACGACTGTTGTAGTTATTCTCTCAGTCTCTTGGTGGCGCTCTTTTATAAAGTCTGACTCATGAATGCTTGTGTCTCACTCTATCTGTGTCAGTGGAACTGGAGTATTGGGTTAGGGCCGTGGGCTGTGTATGCATGCGCATTTCTGTTTATATCGTGTGTGTATGAGGGGAAAGAAGGAGAGAGGCTGTATGTGGGACTGTGTGAGTGAGGGAGTTAGAGATAGAGAGGAAGAGAGAGAGAGAGAGAGATGAAAAAAAGGGTTAGAGAGAGAGGAATCCGAGCTGACAGCTTTCTTAATAGAGCATGATTAACTCAGCCACAGAAGCAGGGAAACGTAGGATTACAGCTGCATTTTCAGTTCGGTAGCTGGATGTACGTTAACGATTTAACTATAATGTCGACAGTGCATCCATTTTTGAAAGAATGTTTATTAATGATGCATCGAGTAAACTTAAAGTGGTGGCTGTATTTTTCATTTTTTAGCCTCCTTTTTGGTGTTTCGTTTGGAGAAGTCCGTTATGTTCTTCCAGAAGAGATGCAGAGGGGCTCGGTGATCGGGAACGTTGCGCGGGATCTGGGGCTGGAGGTGAAGGAGCTGGATGCTCGTCGAGCCCGTGTTGTTGCAGAAGGAACAAGCCAGCTGTGTGAACTGGACACTGCGTCAGGCAGTCTTTTGATCAGCCAACGGATAGACCGAGAGGAGCTCTGCGCGCAAGCCATTGTCTGCATCTTACAGTATCAGCTTTTACTTGAAGATCCCCTTCAAGCATTCAGCATAGTTTTGGATATCACAGATATAAATGACAACAGCCCAGTGTTCCCTACTGGGGAGATAAAACTGGATTTAGTGGAATCCACAGTTCTGGGAAGGCGCTTTCCCTTAGAGAGCGCGCATGACCCCGATCTGGGCACTAACTCTGTCCGTGAATATAAACTGAGCCAGAATGACAATTTTGCACTGGAAATGAGTAACCAAATGAACGGCAATGCTTATCCTGAGCTAGTTCTTAAAAAGGCCTTAGACCGGGAGGCACAAGCTGAACATGTACTGAAAATCAATGGAATTGATGGGGGAAATCCGGCTAGATCAGGAACTGCTTCTATCCACATCCGTGTTTTGGACGCCAATGACAATGTCCCAGTTTTTAGCCAGCGAGTCTACAAAGCCTCTGTGCCAGAGAACTCAGCCATAGGGATTGTCATAACGGCGCTGGATGCCACGGACCTAGACGAGGGGGTTTATGGGGAGATAACATACTCCTTCAGTCATCTATCTGACAAGTTGGGAGGTGTTATTGAAATTGACCCTCTAAGTGGAGAAGTTCGGGTGTCAGGTGTCATTGACTATGAAGAGGCTAGCTCACACGAGCTGGACGTTCAGGCTAAAGATGGCGGTGGTCAGGCCTCACACTGTAAACTTGTAATTGATGTGACTGACGTGAACGACAATAAGCCTGTGATAGAAATAAAGTCGGCCTCTGCTAACTTGGCTGAAGACTCTAAACCAGGCACTATGGTTGCTCTGATTAACATATATGACTTGGACACTGGGAGCAGTGGGCGGGTCACTTGTGCAATCTCAGACAATGTTCCTTTTAAATTAGTTTCGGAGGTCAAAAACTATTACATGCTGGTGACTGACGGAATACTGGATAGGGAAGCGCAACCAGAGTATAATCTCACAGTTACTGCCACTGATGCGGGCTCTCCTCCACTTACTAGTGTAAAAGTTATACCGATCGTGATTAGTGATGTCAATGATAACCATCCGACTTTTATGCAAAGCGAGTACAATGCCAACATCTTGGAAAACCAACCTGTTGGCACGTTTGTCATTAAAGTTAAAGCAGAAGACACTGACCACGGGTCTAACGCTAAAATACAATACCAAATATCAAAGGACACAAACTCAGAAGTGTCATCTTTCTTAACCATCAACTCAGATACAGGGGAGCTCTTTACATCACGCCTCTTTGATTACGAACAGTCAGTTTACTTCCAAATTAAGGTGACAGCTAGAGACGGGGGCGGGCCTTCACTTTCCAACACCTGCTCTATAAACGTGTTTATTAAGGACCAAAATGACAATGCACCTGTGGTCTTATATCCTGTCCAAAGTAGCGGTTACATTGCTGAAGATATGGTACCAGCTGAAGCGCCAAGAGGCTACCTGGTTACTAAGGTGGTAGCTGTGGATGCTGACTCAGGTCATAACGCCTGGCTTTCCTATAGAATAATCAAAGCAACACGGCCTAACCTGTTTATGGTAGATCTGCATACAGGAGAAATCAGAACTACGCGAACATTCGTGGAGGACGATGAACCAAAACAAACTCTTGTAGTTTTAGTAACGGATAACGGGCCCGAATCTCTCTCTGCCACCGCGACAGTCAGCATAATGCTTGGTGACGGCCTCCCTGTTTTAAGCGAACTTTTTGAGTTTCCAGATGAATCACAGGAGAGCGATAACTTAACGCTCTATTTGATCATCGCTCTTTCAACCGTGTCTTCTCTGTTCATCCTTCTAATCAGCGGAGTGTTTTATTTTAAGCTCTGCCGGCGTGGCTATGTTTACCGTTCAACCACAGCTAGTCTCCCCATTTTCCCCACGACCTATTGCCCCCCTAGTTTTACAGACTTTAGCCGTTGCGGCACCTTGCTGAATGATGAGCGATATGATTCCTTTTTGACCACCGGGTCGTGGAGAGGCGATTTTCGTTTCGGGTCAAATACAGACACCGACACACTTAAGAAAAGAAGTGCAGCCTATCAGAAAAACACACTGAGGCGCCTCAGTGCAGACAGGGCCACTCTGAAGGTGAGAGCAGGTGCACCGCATCCCTGTTACGTGATCAAATGAGAGTTTGCCATAACATGTAAAATTTTCCATGCAGCAGTGAATTTGAGATGAACCATTTCACAAATACGTTGTAAATGAGCTTTCTTTCTTTCTTTCTTTGTATTTTTTTTCATCGTGGTTCTATATAATTACTGAAAATATACACATAATGGTTCTCCGTGGTCCAGTTGTTCTAAAAGGGTTTTTTTTTTCTTCGTATATATGGATGTATTTGTGCATGAATATGTTGTCTTTTGTATATGACCTCAACTTCAGCCCCACAATGAGACCTTGGACACAGGTGGCAGTGTCCAACTTATAGGTAATGATCTTTGACGTATTATTAGTAGGAGTATCACAGATGTATGAGTATTTATTGTATCTATATATATTTTACTTGTGGCAGTTATATGTAGTATTTAGTCAGGTGTATTTTCTGTCTTTAAAAAAAAATTCTGGTTTTATTCTAATTTTTTTTTTTTTAAAAAGCTAATATTCTATGTTTGATGCCCTTTATCTTATCTGCATACATAAGAAATACAAAATAACTTTAGTAATATCTCTTTCCCTTAGAAGCACAAACATAGATAATGACCTTTCAGTATGGAAGAACATATAACTGATTAAATACATTAGTTGATATGCCTCATTTTCTGCATTCAAAATGCAGGGTAGACCATTATGACTTCTCTGTCCATCACTATATCTTCTGAGAGTGATATAGTTGAGGAGATGTCTTAGGTGTGAATCTCTTGTTTTGTCTGTGGTATATTTGTTTTTGCCCGGGGAAAAAAAAAATCTACAATTTTAATTTCCCACCGTTGCCTACTTTTGGCATTGTTTTCATCACCCATTCATCCATCTATTTAACCACTTATCTGCCTTAGGGTCTTGGGGCTGCAGCCTATCCCAGCTGACATAGAGTGAAAGGCGGGGTACACCCTGGCAAGGTTGCCTGTATTATTTTGTCATGTTATTTATTTATTTATTTTTGGTTTGTTTGTTTTTTCACAAAATTATTGTGACAGAGACCAAATTAAATCTTTGCACTACGTACCATTTATTGAACTATATGTAAACAGGCTGTGTGCATTTGATGAAAAATAAATTTTTAGAAAAGTTTGTCTTTTACTTTTTCTGTGGCTACTTCTTTCCCCCATGAACATGTAAAGGACATGAGTGAAGCATTTAACAACAACAATGACAACAACAACAACAACAAAAATAATAATTAGTAGTAGTATTATTATATATCAAGTGCAGTAGCATGTAAAAGAAGGGTGTGGGGGGATTTGGGAATGAGAGGGTAGACTGGACAAAGTAATATTATTATGTACTTACAAGTTAAATGCAACAACGCTAAAACAATATGTGTGGATAACTACATACTGTTGTAGTTTAGACTTTAGCAATTCAATTGGAAATAGGTGGCTTATGCTCAGCATAGGACATACATTCATCTTATTTCCCAGTTTGGAAGATGTTACATTAAAAGCTGGAGGCATCAGTAATCATCAGTGTAGTGCTCTGATCCGAACAATAAGGATTACTATATTATACTTTTACACAGTGTGGCCACTGCTGAATACAGTAAAAAGATAATAAAGGAAAGTATTGTTCGTGGTGTTTTTCTTTCTTTCCCCCCTTTTTTCTTAGTTAGACTCCACTTAGGCCTATTTAATATTAAGTTTTAAAAAATACAACATGCAACAGTAAAACCAAATCACTTATTCTTACATTAAAAAACAATTATTTATGTTTAAAGGCTTAGCTGTAGTTCTGAGCTGTACTCAGCTCTGTGGTTAAAGTCTTACACAGCAGTTAAACTGTGTGCTGTGTTTCTGTGTCACATAAGGTGCCTGAGTGTGCCTATTTCTGCATGCTGCTGACTGTCATGATGATGAAGCAGAGAGGTTTTATCATGAAAAGAATTCCCTTATGAATTCATGTGTGTTTCTGTTATAGCTCCAGGCCCATTTGTGCTCCTAATTTCAGCTGTGTTAGGAGTGGAGGAAAATGCCCTGCATGTTTTTTTGGTTTAATTCTTTCTAGGTCACAAGAACACTGTTCTAAGCAGTATGGTTGGTAGTACTGGAGTAAGATAGGAAAGGATTTCTGGTTAAAATGATCGATGCTTTTAAATAATACAATTCTGAATGCTGTGGGTAATTTTGTTTTGCCTTGCTTTGCTTTACAGAATCATCTTGTGCAGAGGGGACATCAATGTTCTTTTTCATCAGCTTGTTAAAATCATTAGCTTCTTAAATTTTGTCCCATGCTGTCACCAAAATAGGTAGTCTTTGCACAGAAATATTTGGATTTATTGTCACTAAATTAAAAAAAAAAAAAATGGTTTCACAAGTTGATAATTCATTTATGCTCTAAATATGAGGAGGAATCATTAATGCACTTAAATGCTAAAACACTAGACTATTAAACCTAAAATGCCTGGTTCCAGAGGACTGAGTAAAAGTTAGCTTTTAAAGACTCAAAAGATGAAAGCACTCCACTTTTGGTTTACAAGCACTTAGTTGAAGCTTTGGCTTGGCTTTGTATTTACCAAAGCCACCAAAGTACTCTTATTTAAATAGGTCAAGAATCTGAGTGTTTTGTCCAATTGATAAAGTTGGACATCTACTTGTATTCAGACAGCTTATTGAATTTTTTTTTAACTTTCTAGTGCAGTTATGCACTCATGTCTGATATGTCACACAATAGAGCCATTGTATTATTCATTATTGCACTAGCAGTGTATAAAGCCAATGAATATGAAAGAATATGACAAGATCTTAGTATTTTTTTATTCAGGATACATACTAACTGTTGTCTTTTTTTTCTTGTTTCTTTTCTTGGTGCACATCCTGGATGAAACTTCCATTTCAATCTAATAGGTAAGATGATTTTCATTTTCCTTTCTCTTAAAATCTTCCCTACTGCACTGCACTGCTCTGCTATGTTATTTTTACATCCTTATCAATGTAATCCACTTCCACTATCAATATGAAACATTCTTTCCTTTACTGTATCTCACCACCAGACACAATCGGTATTGACAAATAATATATAATGTTATGAGTGTTTATACAGCTCATATCCTCCCAAATGTTACATTGAAAGTCATATTGGTGCAGGACTGAAATTTTAGGTAGCAGTCCTGTAACTCAGGAAGCAACATTGCTCTAATTTGTGTGCGCTATGTAGTTCTACCCTAGGCTTTATACTACATGAATATTAATAATCCTTGCTGCTGCTGTGGAGTCTTTCCCTAAATAATGCACAATCATGGTGCACAGAATATTTTGCTCTGCAGCAGCATATGCTAATATGTGTGAGCAGGGGAACATGCAAAGCAGTATCATGACCCATTAAATATATCCATGCACTACCTGTGTGGATATGTTAGCTACACAAAATAGAAACACACTGCTGTGAAATTTGTCATTATTTTTTCATGCATCTTGATGAGTGTTGCAGTAGTTTCCATGTTTATTCCACTGCTCAAATGTAGGTCACTGGACTCATCAGTTAGATTAGATCAGATTATCTATCTGTCTATCTATCTATCCACATCTCTATCTATGTATACCTTTGTTTATCTATCTACATAGCCATCCGTCAGCCGGCCCGTCTCTCTGCAGATATGCACCTAAATACTGTTTTACTCACGATATTGTGTTTGTCTACAGTTAAGTCTCAGCAAATTGTTTGTTAAATGGATTCACTCAGCCTCTTACATTTTTTGTCTGTTGGAGTGGGTATATTTTATAAGAAAGCTTTGTAGTTGCTGTCAACCTCTACCCTTCACAACACAAAGTTGATCTACTTGTAGTTAAGTGGTTATATGTTGACCTGTAAACAGGTAGCAAAATGAAACAGGCATTATATTAATCACCTGTTCTGCAAAAATAAGGCCAATTTATTTATTTATTTAGGCTCATCTATACTTCACAAGATTTTGCTTTCTTTTGCAAGATTAAAGGTTAGGCCTGGGTGGTACATAAAATTTGAATGCAATAGTCAGGAAAGACCAGACAGTGGAGCATCAGTGCTCACATACCTATGATGATGCTGTTTTACTTAATCACTGTTGGTGGTGCTGTTGCCTAAGCAGACTTGTGTAATGCGTATCACAGACACAAAGTCACCACCCGTCTTTAAAGGAAGATGGTTACGTGCGTACGTCTGTTAAGGGTTTGGATGTTGGCTTTGTATGGATTTAAAAGAAGATTATACAAATTACAAAGCCTATATGGTATATAGTTGGAGCAAGATAGACGAGTTGCTTTCTGTACGGATAACTGTGTTGTTTTGGACCTAATATTATTCGGAAGAAATGGATAATATGAAGCGCAAACGTATCCTGTGTGACTGGAAACTCTCCATTTTGCTTTTCTGTGTTGTTGCTGCGGTCAGTGGACAAATCCGCTATTCTATACCAGAGGAGATGAGAAAAGGTCTCTTGGTCGGAGACGTTGCAAAAGACCTGGGCTTGGATGTCAGACGGTTGGTGTCTGGTCGGGCTCGACTGGTAATAGATGATGATAACCAATATGTCGCGCTGAACCAGAACAAAGGACATATCGTTGTCAATAAAATAATTGACAGAGAAAAATTATGCGCTAAGAAATCTCCGTGCAGCTTTAGTCTGGAAATTGTCCTAGAAGAGCCACTCGAACTATTTTCCATTACAATCGAAATACAAGATATAAATGATCATGCTCCTGCTTTCCCCAAAAAGGAAATTAATTTGGAAATTAGCGAATCGACGCCCACGGGTACTGTGTTTTTGCTTGATAGCGCAGCTGATCCTGACGTTGGAATAAACTCACTGCAGAGTTATTCTTTAAAAGCAAACGAACATTTTGTTCTCAAACAGCATACTCGAGCAGATGGGAGTAAATACGCCGAAATGGTGCTTCAGAGTGGGTTGGACCGCGAGAAGCAAAGCGAGTATACACTCATATTAACGGCTGTTGATGGTGGGGAACCGCAGAGGTCCGGAACAGTAAAGATACACGTATTTGTGCTGGATGCAAACGACAACGCACCCGTTTTTACACAGTCGGGATACAAAGCTTCTGTCCTGGAAAATGCTTTACGAGGCACAATTATTGCTACAGTCAGTGCGGTAGACGCTGACCAAGGTTACAATGGTAACGTTACATATTCTTTCACGCACCTAGAAGAGGATGCCTCTTGTCCTTTTGAAATAAATTCTAACACAGGCGAGATTAAACTCACCGGGGACATTGATTACGAGGTTTCTCCAAATTACGAGGTAAACCTTCAAGCAAAAGATCCATGGGGTGTAGCGGGAGCCAGCAAGTTATTGATCGAGATAGTAGATGTAAATGATAATAGTCCAGTAATCACAATGGCTTCATATTCGGGTAAGATTTCAGAAGATTCTCCTCCTGGCACAGTTGTGGCATTGATTAGTGTCCAAGATAAAGATTCTGGGAAAAATGGACGGGTGCATTTAACTGTAGATGAAAATCTCCCTTTCAAAATTAAATCTTCTCTCAGAAGTTATTATACATTAATCACTGAGCAGAATCTCGACCGAGAGAAGCTTCCCACGTACAACATCACACTGACTGCCACTGATGAGGGCTTCCCAGCCTTATCAAGCAGAAAATCCGTGGTTTTAGACGTTACTGATATTAATGACAACGCTCCAGTTTTTAGCCAAAGTGTTTACAGCGCTCAGGTAATGGAAAACAATTCTCCAGGTGTCGCATTGTTGCAGATCCGTGCTACTGATCCGGACCAGGGCCAAAATGCACGTATAGCCTATTTTCTTGTTGACGACGAGGTGAATGGAAATCCGGTTTCTACATATTTCTCTATTAATACTGAAAGTGGAGTCATTCAGTCTCTGCGTTCACTGGACTATGAACAAGTCAAAGAGTACAAAATACGAGTTAAAGCACAAGATGGAGGTTCACCCCCACAAAGTAGTAACACGTCGGTTATTGTACATGTCCAGGACCAGAACGACAACCCCCCTCAGATTCTGTACCCAGTCCAGACTGGTGGCTCTCTGGTGGCTGAAATGGTGCCTCGTTCAGCAGATGTGGGCTATCTGGTGACTAAAGTGGTGGCTGTTGATGTGGACTCTGGACAGAATGCCTGGCTCTCCTATAAACTGCAGAAAGCCACAGACAGGGCGCTGTTTGAAGTGGGCTTACAGAATGGAGAAATAAGAACTATCCGCCAAGTCACTGATAAAGATGCTGTGAAACAAAGACTGACTGTTATAGTGGAGGACAACGGGCAGCCCTCTCGTTCAGCTACAGTCATTGTTAACGTGGCGGTGGCCGACAGCTTCCCTGAAGTGCTGTCGGAGTTCACTGACTTTACACACGACAAGGAGTACAATGACAACCTGACTTTTTACTTAGTCTTGGCTCTGGCTGTAGTTTCCTTCCTCTTCATCACCTGTTTAGTGGTTATTATATCAGTGAAAATCTACAGGTGGAGACGCGAGCGGTTGTTTTACAAATCCAGCGGGAATCTTCCTGTTATTCCATATTACCCGCCCCTTTATGCAGACGTAGGAGGCACCGGTACGCTGAAGCAGGGTTTCAGTTATGAGGTGTACGGTACTACTGACTCTCGGATGAGTGATATGAAGACCTCCCGACCCTTCAGTCAAAGCACTCTGAGTATTGACCACAGTTCTTCTAGGACAGTGCCAAGGCATAAAACAGAGTCAGAGAATATACCCACAGAGGTGAGATCACCACTTCCTGGAGTAGACCTTTTGATATAAGAACAGTATCAGAACTATCCAAACTATCCAAATAATGACTAGTTTGGATAGTTCTGATACCGTTCTTATATCAAAAGGTCTGTCTCAGTCCTTTCCGTGCCATATGGCTATAGACAGTTATTTGGGGATATAAAAACTAAACATTGTGCCACCTAGTAAGATGGTTTATAAAATGTGCATTTAAAACTATACTGAACACATTAGTGTATTGATCCCACCACACCTTACTATTTAGACAAGCATCAACAGTGGACTTTTTGACATGCACTTTCTTCACCCTTACACTCTAAAGGCCAAACAGATACTTTTCAGTTGTCTTGAAAATGCATCCATAATATTCCATGTACTTACTGCACACCCTCTGATACTGTTGCTGAATCATACTCATTATGAAGGCTGTACCTGTATTTACCCGTGTTGGGTTTTAACTGTGTCACATATCTTTTGTCTTTGCTTTATGACACTATACTCGTCTTACTGAATTAGCATTTTCACCTCATTCCTACTGTTTCCTCATCACATTAATTATTTGAATAATTTGTCACATACAAGGGCAGTTGTATGCCTCATCTTGCAGTGAAACCTGATGTTACATGCAGATGAAGCAAATGACTGTACTTTCCATCTTGAGACCCCATTCTGTTTTGAAAAATTGAAGTATAATGTAATGTATGCCTAGTACAGAAAGTCTTGTGATGGCCCTCAGTGTTTTGAGAAAAAAGCCATAATGAAAGAAAAATAATTCAGGGCTCATCCCTGCTAAAGCTTTGTTGCAGATTGCTCTCACAGAGGAACACACAACCACGCAGTGGACTACTTTTCAGTGACCTAGTTCCCTTCATAACACTTTGCAGCCATGGGTATTGGGCTGCACATACACAGAAAAGGAGTGAGGATGGAATTCCTCTTGAATATAACGAAATGAGTTCATTCAAATCACTAAGGAATGATATAATGTTTTTGATTAATGGTTTAAAATGTACTATAGGGGAAGAGGGAACAGTCACTATTTATTCTAGGGAGGTTGAGAACGAGGGAGAAAAACTGTGATGGAGAAGAAGAAAGAGGCAGCGGGGGAAGGGAAGAAGCACGTGGTAACCAGCACAGTCTCACCATCCTGTGTGCAGCATTTGTGTTAGTGAACCACAGCAGCCATTTTGGTCTGCAGCCCTCTTTGTCTGCTGTAATAAGGTGAAAATAGGAAAGTGTGAAACAATGATGTTGAGCTACATTTACTGACTGCGCTGTGAAGGACACAGACAGACTGAAATATGTCTTGATAGAAAATAAAGAAATAGAAAACAAGCAAAACCATATAGCCAGAGGTAAAGAAGTTATATAACAAATGACATGGGGATGTCAGTGATCAGGAAAGAGGCTGAATGTATTTGAACAGCAAATGCAATTACACAGGACAACTGACCTAGATTATATTGAAATCTATCAGTTCACTTAATCTGTAATTATTTTATTTAGCATCTTATAAACTGCCAGTAAGAGTTACACAGTAACAGACTAGATTTGCTTCTTCCCGCATGACCCTCTATCTGTGAGGTTATTTGCTTTGTGTGTGTGTGTGTGTGTGTGTGTGTGTGTGTGTGTGTGTGTGTGTGTGTGTGTGTGTGCGCACTGAATATGAAAGTCCTGTGCTGTGTTTCAAAGATCAGCTTGGCACAAATAACCCAGTCATTATTGTGATGCCTGTGGTGAGAAAAATAAGAAATTTCCCTTTTTTCCACATTTGGTGAAAATTAAACTTCTCTTGATGTGGGGCATTTAAATATTAGGTTAATGCATGAATGGTGACTTAATATTGACATGGTATGGTTAAGGATAGCAGTTGTGTTTGCTCCGTTTTGTCATGTTCCAGATGAAAGCAATGGATCTGTATTGTCTGGTGTCTGTGGGTGGTGCATGGCTGTTGTGTTTTGTTTTGTTTTTAACAGGAAAGCCTATATTATGGTCAGGGGGTGTACATGTGAAAATGCAAGTTCAAAAGCTTTAAGAACCCTCAGTTAATTGTGTTAACTCACATACCTGCTGGGAGCAGTCTGTCATTATTATTTCCCTACATCTGTGTCTGCTTTACCTGTTTTCAACTGTGTTTACATCATTATGCCTTTCCGGTTTATATTTTTTATGGACTACGATAAATTCTTTTGACCACATTGTCTACTTAGGGGTCAAAGCTCAAAGAAATGTCTTTGCAACCACTTAAATCATTCAACTTGTTTCATAACCCGTACTGGATCAGTATGTTCTTTTATCTTTCTTTTTTTTTTTAAGAACCCTACCTTGAAGCTGTCATCAGTCATTTTAAAACCTACACAAACCCCCAGTCATTACTTTGACAAACTTGTTACTGGCCATAAAACTTTAATCACATGCAGAAGCTCCTGGTTCCCACAGGTCTAAGTTGCTTCCAAGTGTCCTGGCTTCCTTGCCAAGCTGTCTGGTGAACAGCTGTATGCCCATGTTTATACCTGTGGGGGTTATCAACACATTGTGTGCTATGTTTGATGGTGAGGATGTATATATTTAATTCACTCACTATATTTTCATTTACAATATATGCCAGATATATGAGGTACTGGGGACTTTTAAGTGTGACATAATTCCCTTTGGACGGATAAACAGTTTAATATACTAAGCATGATATTAACAGAGGAAAAAAAAACATGTACATATCTCCAGTAAACAATACTCTCACTACCTGGTGTGTTCTGTCCCTCTGGGAGAGCTGATTTGTTGCTTTGTAGAAGTATGAACCTTTAAACTGTGCAGTATATGGCTAAGAAATTACAGAAAATCCTTTAAAAAGCAAGTATTATGGCATCCAACCTGAGAAATTACATATATATTTCTTTTGATCACTCAAATTTACTTAGTAAGTATAGTTAAAATGGTGTACAATTGTAGCTGAAACTGGATGGCTACTGTTCATCAGTTATTCTGTCTCTAGCACTCTTTCCTTTTCCTCCTGATCTGATTTTCTGCATCCTTCCCCTCCCCCTCTCCAGCTGCACCACTCTGCTGCAGAGGGGGGAAAAAAAGACACAGAGAGAAAGGGAGAGAAAGATTGCTCAATGTAGGACATTTTGTCCTGTCTATAAAAAGAAATCACAAGCCATTTGGTGTCATTTCATCTCTGTGTTGGCTGCCATGTTTGTGACAAGAGGAAACATCTCTTTTGTCCCACTTTTCTGCCATTTCCCAAGAGATTCCTTTTGCACCCAGCAGTCTATAAATGCATGCTTTATTTGACCATTTTATCAGTGTACATGTGCATGTGTGTGGGAGAGCATCATTTCTCATGTCCTCTGTTGCCGTCTTCATCCTCCATGTTGTTTTTCTATCTCCTTTCTTGCCATCCCTGCCAGCTTGCAGGAAGCAGGGTGGGATGCAAGCAAAGGAGGTGGGATGTGTTACCATAGCAACAAGCTGACTCACTGGCAGGACTGTACCATTTTTATGATGCCACAGGGGTTCAGCAGCAGATGCAGCCTCTGGTACTTGTTAGCTCTTTGGGTTTGTTGACAGTAGGAGGAAAGGAAACACCCCTGTTTTGGGCAAATAGGTGCAGTATCCTCAGACCTGGGGTGGCTGATGATGGAGAAAGGGGAGGGGGTGAGGGCTGTCATGGCTGTTTGTGATAGCTGTTCTAATCTGTACTGCCCTGTGTGATTTCTCATCCCCCTGTTTTGGCAAACTGTTGTCTATGATGTGTGTAATTCAGCTGAGAATGACCTATTTCTATTTAAATTTGCATGTGTGTGTGTTTATAAATAGAACAGCATTTTGGTATCTTTTTGTCGAGTCTTTTTGTCCTGGCTGGCCTGTTTTGTGTGAGCAGCACTGATCTTGTGTTTAAAACGTGTTTATGCGCCTGAAGGATGAGGTTATATTATGTACAGTTTCGTAATATTACTCTAATGAAAAGCAGTTGATGCTTTGCTTTGTCTTAGAAGCTTAAAGCTCTCACACTAAAGACACTCATCACACATGTCAGCTTTGACAAACATGGGGCCACAATGCAAAGAACCTCATTAATATGGCATGGATCTGTCTGGGCATCGCCTTGAGGCCCCCTGCTGTTGTCATGAGGGTAGTGGCAGTGTGTGCAGCAGTGCAGTATTTTGGTTGTTATTTATACACTGCTGGTGTCATTTGTTCCCTTTGACCTATTACCCCTCAGTAATGATCACATTGGTGTTCTGCTTTAGGCTAAAATGGGTGTATAGTATCAAAACATGCCTGTGCTTCTGTTTAAAGAAGTAGCTGATTGTGTAAGAAAACATAAACTGCTTAGTGAAATGTATATGTTGAAAATTGATATTTTTGGTAAAGCTGCCTGTAACAATGACTGCGTATTGTCATTATATATTTAACTGAGGTAGAGTTATTTCCTATTTTTATTACAACAATATCATCTATTTAATTTTTTATTTTTGTTAAAGAAAAACATTATTTTTAAGTTTGTATCTATAAATTTCCATCCTCTCTCTTTCTCTCTCATACACACATTGGATCTTATTATTATTTCATACCTCAGACTCTGTACCCTGGATTGACACATAATTTGTTCCAGTCTTTTATCATTTACGGTTATAGGCTCCTTAATGTTCAATACTTTTTGAAAATATGCTCTTATCTTTATAGTTTTTTAAGATGATACAGTGAAAACTAATATGATGCTTTGCATTTATTTGCTTATTTCTGTCTTTTTATTTTTGTTACTGTACATTCTGGTGAACATTTAATCTTATCATTATCTCTCTGGTCCATGGCTAGCATAGATACATGTGACGTTTTTCCCCACCATTTTAGAAATATAATAGTTTATGTGCACACACAGCAATTTAATGCCTGTCTAAATAAACAGAAGTTGCACACTCTTATTCACTACACATAACTGTAACCGTATTTGATAGAAATTACATACTCACGGCACAAAATTATCACTGTTTGTTGTGATGGTAAGTATGCTGGTTACTGTACTTTCCACAGCCAGACTCTGTATATGGACACAAGTCTAACTGTCATCCTTTCTCTCTTGTTTTTCTCTTTCATGTGTCCCCCCTTGTTGCTCTGCATGGTTCCTGTTTCCTTCCTCAATCCTGTTAAATCCTGACTCACCAAATAAGGTAAGAAATAGTTTTTATTTTTATTGTGCAGTATTGCCATCAAACACTTAAAGCAGTACAAATTTTTCTGATAATACAAGCCTGACAGAGTACTGATGCACTCACAAATGCACCTCATATTCTTGATTACATTAAAAAAAAACAACAAAAAAAACAGATTCAAACACAAAATGGAGCAATGACTTGTTTTGCTACAGTGTCCAAACACCACACAATGGCACTGAGTGAAGCAGCTAATCAGATTTTTCACAAGCAACACATCTGTTTACATACCTCACAGAACATTTACACTGATGACTGTTTCAATCAGGCATCCATGGATGTGGCTTTTGTTGATCACACGTGACAGTGTGAGTGGCTTAATGCATAAAACATGATTTGATTGTTGACTGGGGTGAAGCACCAAATTACGCTCTTCATAACACGGTAAATTGAGATTTATTCTGTAGATTAGTGAACAGTCAGCTCCATTATAGATTCCCTGTTTTAAAGGGTGCCAGAGTACTTTACATGTAAACAGGATATTTGTGTGAGTTGGACAGCTCTCCCTGCTAACAAGCTCATTTGGTTTAAGGAAAGTATTAGCAGGGAAGACCAGCTGTTAGAGTAACTCATGCCAAAATGAAGTTGCAGGTATTATACTGTCCAGTATCTTGGACTTTAGTCCCTGGATTGAGGCTCTGGACCATCAACCATTATATAAATAAAGTATTGATTAAATAAGATATGGCAATACAGTAGATTGATGAAGTACAGCACAAGTGACAGGAGAGAAAAATACCAACAATGTTAGATAATGTTAGCATATTAAGAAGACATCATAAGCCTACTTTCAGTATTCTATTACAAGAACATAACTCACACTTAGTCAGGGGATATTCAAATAAAGACCAATAAAGTACTGGATGTACTGGATGTTATTATTTCATGAGGTGTCTGTTGTTTATGTTGTATTACACAGATAGGTATGGCTTTTATGAAGTCTGCCTTCACTGATATAAATGGGTGGTCCAAAGTAACAGAAACATGTCACAGCATCACAAACTGTAGCCTCCAAAAGGACCATTAAGTTGACTCAACACCTGTGTAAAATTAATTCAAGGTGACAGTTTACAGTAATGGTATTTACGTGCATTAAAAAGCATTAATCAGTTCATGTAAGATCTCATAAACTATCTGAATCATTAATTAATAGTATTCTCATGCATGCCTTAATCCCAGAACAATGCAACATGTAAAGGATTTCAGTCGTGATTTGTGATTATTAATCATGTTCAAGTCTTCTTCATAGTCAGGTCTGCAGTTCATGGGATGGACAAAAAAAACTACATTTGTGTATTCATATAGAGTCCAGTTATTGTAATCATGATTAACTAAGCATAACTTCAGACCTGGTCTTGTTTTAAGACTGATAAATAACAAGCGATCAATGCTATCACCAACTTGAATATATTAGGCATTAATGGAATGTGTTGGCAATACTAAATAAGAATTTCTGCAAGATGCATAAAAACATACAGTATACTGTTTTGGCAAACACATAATCAACAAAGAGAAATGCCTTTGAAGAATGCACAGAAATATATTTTTTACTTTTGGTGAACTTTACTTTTTAATAACATAAAGATATCTGTACATCTGAAATTACTTGTTGAAAATGAAAATACCAAGGAGGCTAATGAATGGTATATAAAAAACTAAAACTATGTGTGAAGAAAATGTGTTAGTTAGGAAATAAAAATAAAAACTACTCTTAGGAAATAAAATTAAAACTAATTGAAACAATACTGTCGACTCACAAAACTAAAAAATACTGAAGAGATGTCTTTAGTTTTTGTCTTTTTGTCTAGTTTTTGTCTTTTGGTTGAAATTTGTAATCACAACCACCCTGATGAGGCTTTGATGCATGTGGGGTTTTTTTAGACTTGGGATGTCTACATGACTATGAGTCAACTGCCTTCGCAAATGTTGTTTTTTTCTTATAACACCTGTTCTGAACAGCTTAAATCTCTGTTAAATACTCTCTATATTATAATATTTCAAAACACTACAATTAAGACTGAAGCTACTGAAAACTGAACTGAAACTGAACATTATCTACCAGTAAAATGCAAACTGAAAGGAGCAACTTTGGAAACTAACTTAAACTAAATTCAATTCAAAACTAAAACTTAAAATAATAATAATAAAAAAGAAAACTAATTAGAAAATGCATAACTATGATAGCTCTGATGCTACAAATAAAACACCACTTTGTCTGATGGCATGAAAAAGTTATGCTTAGTTATATTATAATAGCAAATACTAACTGCTATTACTGCTCCACTTTTTTTGCCCATCCCATGGACTGCAGACTTGACTGTAAAGAGGACATGAGCCTGATGAATAACTCTTGAATCATGTTGATTAAAATCTTTTTTTTTCTCTTTTTCCTTACATTAAGGTTTAGTTAATTTATGCACATTCATAGTAGTTCATGAGATTTTGTGAAAAATGGTTGGAACATTTTCATGCATAATCTTATGTATAAATTCATAGTACCCTTACCATGATTTGTCACCACTTTCAATAATACCTGAACATTATAACCTTCATGGAGGTTGGCCTTATTGCAGGACTGTTGGTACAAATATATAAATATATATATATATATACATATAAGCTTTTTCCATAATGTAGGTCAACACTACGCAGCACAATTTAACCAACTTATGCATACTGTATGACTAGCAGAAACTGTTGGTAGTGTCTTGTTTTACCTTGTATTAAAGCCTATGTGTAATCCTCTTTCCCTAGTCTTTCATTGTCAGTTCAGTGCTAACTAAAACTATCCATTAACTCTATAATAATTTATATATCAAACAATGACTATATGAAGATGTGGGATGATGTTTGTATATTTCCATATTTTATGTGGTGACCATACAGGGGAGTACCTTGCTTCCCATCCTGTGTGTGTTATAGAAACTGATCAGCATTAGATCTGCACTGTGTACAGTAGTTCCACACCTGACCATGAACACATGAAATACAGGGATTAAAATTATTTTTTAAGAGTGAATGAAATATGTCTGTGCTTCCAGTTGTGTAAATCAGAATTCCGCTTTGGATGTATTTCTTGATACTTACAGATGTAAGCCTTGGAAATAACTTTATTTTACTGGCAGCAAAATACCAACCAAAATAATTTAGCTTTTACTGAACAAGCACTGGCTTCAGAATTATGCAGTTATCAAACATCTCTGAGCTTTACATTTCCCCCATGACTAGAAACCATAATATTAGGGTAGCATTTAATACTATATGTGCCCAGATGTTATAAATAAATGTCTAATCATACATTCTTGAGCTTATTATTTTACTTTTGTATCAACCATTATCTACATGTGTGTGTTTACAGCTGTAAAACATAAGGAGTTATGCTTCTGGTACAGTCTACTAGTGTTTATTGTTGTGTACTGTTGTAAAAAAAAAAAAAATAATAAAAAATAGCGAGAAGACTGAGGTTTTATTTTCCAGGCTGTCTTCAGTGAGAGCCTATTAGGCTGGCTGCCTCTTCAGCAGCATGCAGCAGCAGCAGTTGGCCGCCTGTGTGGCGCTGTCCACACTGGTGGTGCTGAAAGTAGCTCCACTGCTCTCCCCCTCCCTCTCCCTTGTCTTTCACACTGACTCTCCACATCTCCCTCTGTCGCCCACCTCTTTTTAAAGAATATGACTATTCCAAATAGTAGATTATTATTATTATCATTATTATTATTATTTCTTTTCATATCATTTTGTAGGTGTTTTAAATGGATTGACATACCATTACTGTAAAGTAATATAGGCGCTTTGAACAATATTTAATATTTATGGTTATATTTATTATTTATGCGCTTAATGTCTGTTCTCAGTAAATTAATAGTGCATAATTATTTTGCGTGGGTTTTATAATAAAATTATCTATGAAGCACATAAGTGTAGCATGAAGTGATCTGTCGTAAAATATGCTTAATATGTCAGCGAAATGAGTGCACACAGTGCTCGCTGTCTATCAGTGTTTGTGAGAGGGAGAGGAGAGGGCTGTGTATGTGTGTATAGAGAGCTAGAGAGAAACAGACTTCCTACGCCATCAGCACTCCCCCTCCCCTTTCATTTGCTCTACAGACCTCCATACGGGTATTTTACGTTGGCTGCCGTCAGAATTATTTCTCTGAGGCGTGAGAGTAATACTCTGTAGGCTGCACTGGCTTCCTCTGGCCACAGGAAGGCAACGAAGAGCCTTGTCTGCCACAAAGGCATGTGCATGCAGGCAGGTACATACAGGCAAGATGATTAACACAAATCATTATATACATGCGGGAGGATATATGAATTAATGCAAATCATTATATAAGTAATCTTGCAGTGATCATTCACTGAGTAGCTTAGAAGACACTGTACTTAGTCATCTGTTATCTACAGCTATTATTAATAATTATTGTATTATACAGTCTTAAGATTTATATATATATATATAGTCTACAAAAAGGCATTTTAAAAGCTGTTGCAGATGATGGATAGACGCTTTCGTGTGTAGTAACTAATGATATATGATAGGACATTTAATAATGGTATCTTGGATAGTTTTTCTGTGGCTGTTGCTTTTGCGTCACTGCTTTGGAGATGTTCAGTGATGCCGTGATTGGTGGAAAAAGATATACTGTTTCCACCAATGAAATCCAGAGCTGTACAAAGAGATCTACTCCGTCTCACCGAGTAGCATCACCCTCTTAACCGTTACAATGTTCTGCACTGGAGGGGGAGGGATGCATATGCAGACACAAAGCATGATTTTCACTGTTATATTTGAGGACGCATCTACATTGGATTATAAACCTTCCATACTTAATCGGTTGAAAAGTTGGGATTGGAGTGAAAAGATATGGGATATACTGAACGTGGAATAATGTGGAACAGATTACCGACATGGCAGGTGTTTTTATGGTGGCATCATTTCTTCCTTTTGTGGACTACAATAGACGGACAGACTCGCTACAGCATCCCAGAGGAACTGAAACGGGGCTCTGTGGTAGGAAATATAGCCAAAGATTTGGGTTTGGTTGTGTCGGAACTGAATCGGCGTAAATTGCGTATCACTTCGGAAGCTGGTAAGCAGTATTTTAGTGTGGACTTGGGGAAGGGAGAACTGGTGGTGACTAATAGGATAGATAGGGAGGACATGTGTGGGCAAAGACCGTCATGTTTATTGCCTTTGGAACTAGTTATAGATAACCCCCTACAGCTGCATAGAGTCGAAATTGAAATACAGGACACCAATGATAATGCTCCTAGTTTTTTCACTAAAGAAAAAGTGGTGAACATTGCAGAGCTGGTAAATCCAGGTGCGCGATTTCCTTTAGAAAGTGCACAGGATCCTGATGTCGGCGTTAATTCTGTACGTTCTTATATGCTAAGCAAAAATGACAATTTCAAACTGACTGTCAAAAATCACAAGGACGGAAGGAGAATCCCTGAACTGGTCCTTGAAAAACCTCTTGACCGAGAAAAGCTGCCTATACATAACCTTATCCTCACCGCTGTAGACGGTGGAGATCCGGTGCGCTCAGGGACATCTGAAATTACAGTTATAATACTTGACAATAACGATAATGCGCCTCAATTTGAAAGACAGGTGTATGAGGCCAATGTCAGTGAAAAGGCAACACCCGGAACTGAAATACTGCATGTTAAGGCTACAGATGCAGACGAAGGACTAAATGGGGAAATTGAATATTTTTTTGCAGAGCAAACCACGGATCTGATTCTATCGTTATTTGCCATTGAACCTTCCTCTGGAGCTATTGTTGTAAAAGGAATTTTAGACCATGAAACAAACTATTTACATAGATTTGATATTACTGCAAAAGACAAAGGAAATCCTCAGATGGATGGGCACTGTGGCGTCGAAATTAAAATTATTGATATTAACGACAATGCTCCTGAAATAATTGTTACATCACTATCAACACCTGTTCCAGAAGACTCTGCAGTCGGGACAGTTATTGCGTTAATAAGCGCAAAAGACCCAGATTCTGGCGACAATGGCAAAGTTATGTTGAGCATATCCCCAAAATCCCCCTTTAAATTAAACCCTTCGGTTTCTAACCATTATTCATTGCAGACAAATGGGCCACTTGACCGTGAAAAAAACGCCCAATATAAAGTGAAAATAAGTGCTTCTGACTTAGGAAAACCCACATTAACAAGTGAAAAAATTATATTTGTTGAATTGTCAGATGTAAATGACAACCCACCAGTTTTCTCCCAGCCCTCTTATCTCGTTTATGTAAAAGAAAACAATCCTCCTGGGAAAATTTTGTGCTCAGTATCAGCAACTGATCCTGATGCGGGTGAAAACGCAAAGATCTCTTACTCTATTCTGGACTCTAAAGTGCAGGACGTTTCTGTCTCATCTTATGTTTACATTAACTCAGATAACGGCAGCATCTACAGCATGCACTCGTTTGACTATGAGAAACTGAAGGTGTTTCAGATTCAGGTTCAGGCAAAGGATCAGGGCTCTCCGTCTCTCAGCAGCAACGTCACTGTCCATGTTTTTATCCTGGACCAGAACGACAATGCCCCCGCTGTTATTTACCCCTCCTCCGCTGCCCTGGGCTCCCTCTCTCATCAGAGGATGCCCCGCTCCGCTAAAGCGGGTCACCTGGTTACCAAGGTGACGGCGGTGGACGCTGACTCGGGCCATAACGCCTGGATCTCCTACAGACTGGCGGAGGCCACAGACGCCTCTCTGTTCACTGTCAATCTGTACACAGGGGAGGTGAGGACTAAACGCGCTGTGTCCGAGCAGGACGACTCCTCTCAGAGGCTGCTTATAGAGATCAAGGACGACGGAGAACCGATACAGTCGTCCACAGTCACGGTGTCCATCCTTCTGGAGGACGGTCTCCATGAACCCATCTTAGACCTCCGACATAAAGCGGCCGAGCCCAGCAAGAAAACTGGGAGAATCACCCTTTATCTGATTCTCTCTCTGGCCTCGGTGTCCGTGCTGTCTCTGGTGACTTTTCTCATCTTAGCGGCCAAATGCATCAGGAACAGCAGAAGCAGCGGTACTTGCTGCATGAGACGGACCGACTCTGATGATTACAAGAACCCCAACAGAAACCTGCAGATTCAGCTCAACACTGATGGACCTATAAAGTACGTGGAGGTCCTGGGAGGAGACATGTTGTCTCAGAGTCAGTCCTTCAGGTCCTGTATGTCTCCAATGTCAGAGTACAGTGATTTCACTTTGATTAAACCCAGCAGCACCACAGACTTTAAGGAGGTGATCAGTGTCCTGGATGCGTCTT
>VUQI01048641.1:16080-31504 GCA_015106735.1 Paratilapia polleni | reverse complement strand
GACACATGAAAGCTGTGATTGCAAATCAGGGTTATTCCACCAAATATTGACTTCTGAACACTTCCTAAGTTAAAACGTTAGTAATGTGTTGTTTAAAAATGAATATGAACTTGTTTTGGGGTTTTTTGCATTATTTGAGGTCTGAAAACACTGGACCTTTTTTGGTATTTTGACCATTTTTCATTTTCTGTAAATAAATGCTCTAAATGAAAATATTTGTATTTGGAATTTGGGAGTTATGTTGTCAGTAGTTTATAGAATAAAACAAAAATGTTCATTTTACTCAAACATCTACTTATAAATAGCAAAATCAGAGAAACTGATAATTTTGCAGTGGTCTCTTAATTTTTTCCGGAGGTGTATGTTTACACATTTTAATAAATCACTGGATCTGTTTCCCATTTTCCTAGCAAAACAGAAAGAATTTTAAATTTAAAAGGATAACTTAACCTAACAGAAGAAAAAAATAGGGAATAAATTATGGCTTTTCATAGTTTTCAGTTACATGAGTAACACGTAGCCCTGGAGGGCACTGATCCAACAACATACAGAAAACTCCACAAAACTGGAGCACAAGCCACCTGTTTCAAGACACAGATATTCAGCTTTGCATGAAAAATATGAATAGGTGCTTTGACTCTTCAAGGATAATGTTAAATCAGAAAAGCTGATCAGCAGAAGGAAAAAATATGTATATTTGTAAGCAAGCACAGAATGGCTGAGGGCCTTACTCTATTATATTCCACTATATTTATAATCACCAACTATTACCTGATTTTTTTTTTATTCTTCTTTACATAAATAGTCATTTCTACAATAAACAGATGCAGAAAAGCCACAAATTGCATAAGATTTCACAAGAATGCATAAAATGAATTGTCTGACGGACAAAATTTCCTAGGGGAGAACCCCCAGATCCCCCAGTTAATGCGTTCCCCTCAATGTGCAAATCAAGCCTACACCCAATCTCCCTTTCTCCAAGCCCTGGTGATTTTAAATTTAAGTAATTCAATAATTTACGTGCGTTTGGAAATATTACTGTAATTGTTTTCTCTACAGCAAGATAGAACAATAGTGTGTTCAGTTCAACAGCATGTTTGCAAAGAGGCATCAGTTTGTCTTTACACAATTGCCAAATATAACAGACACACAATCCCTGCTTAATGCACAAAGTACATTGATCTGTTTGATAACCATCATTTTTTGTCTTCTCCATTCAGTAGTCATCATCTCAAACACTGTAATCATTTGCTGTCTCTGGATTGCTCTGGCACCACATTATGTTCCAAAGGACCCTCCAACTTGCAAAACCAACCCACATCTCCTTTTGATCAGAGCTACTCAAGATTAATTAAGCCGTGATTTACTTTAAATAGATGTGATTAGCATGCTGAATTACATTTTGTCTTCTTAGGAATGCTTTATCAAAACCACACCTGGTCATTTTGTGCGTGAGCCCAAATGGACTACAGAAAAATTTGTCAACTAATGAGCACACATAGCAATTAAGAGCTTTTACATTCACATAACAATTACCCCTAATTCAGACTTGTGTTCCACGCATCTTATTTTACACTAGACTGCATCCATATGAACAAACAAAACAAAGGCTGGGTAGTACACATAATAGTAACTCAAATTGCTGTTAATTGTAATTCATATCCAGAGTTTTGAGAAAGAAATATAAAAACATATAACATCTCTCAACCATTAAGAAAAACAATGTTACACATACTTCTCTTTCCAATCGAATGACCACTTGTCCCCCTTTAATGCTTTTATCTATCAACAGGACCCTAAGAGTGTTAGAGATAGTATTAGTAATATTTCACTTAGGTGCAGGACAATTTCTGTACAGTTGTTTAACCACTGAATCTTTCTCAATCATCTCTTAAAAAGTCATAAATTACTTAGGGGTTTCTCCTAAGATTCTCTGAAAGAAAATCTCTCTCACTCACTATTTACTTTCTTGCTTCTGTCCTATTCTGATAGTGACACTTATCCTTCAAATTTCCTGGCATCCTTATTAATTTGTTTGTCCCAAATCAACATTTTGAGTCAGTATCTTTAGTTTTCCTTTGGGCATCTTCTTTCTGGATGACCAACAAGAAACTGCCTTTGTGGAAATCATTCCATACATTTCTTTGCACCCTTAAAGCCAAATGAGTAGTGCATTACTAGATTACTATTCGATTATTAGTACACATTATTCCAAGTCTAAAAATAAACAGAAAAATAATTGTACACTACAGGAAACAAATCCCAGTCTCCTGGGTGAAAGTTCTGTATCTAAACGATGACATACAGGAGCTGTCCCTGAAGAAACAGGAAAAAAATGTGTTTCACTAGCCTTGTTTCTGAGAAAATTTATACCACTGCTGTATACTGGAAATCAACCTAGGGTCAGCAGTGTCTTACTAATTAGATGGGTCATGCTGTTCACCAGAAGAACTTCAATGTATACTGATTCCCCAAGTCTCTGGGTCACTACTGGTGGGATGAAACACAATTCTTTCCAGTGAAAACCACCTCATTTGGTGGCTGGATGATGATGAAGGAGAATGCTGTTTAACACTAACTGTTCAGGAATCAAAGTGGGCCTATAGACTACGAAGCCTAGTATATTTATTGCTACTATCAATGTAATGTTCATAGAATAACTCTGAATTTTAACTAAACAACTTCAGAACTTCAAGATAACCACTGCATTTGCAAGAATGTTTTAAACTCTTGCTTTGTCCTTTTTTTTCTCTTTTGGACATATTGGATGTAATCAAAAACACTACAAAAGGTTAAATGCTATTTTAACATGCCCACCTTGCCACTGAACTTTTAATATTATTTAATCTCAAAATGCAACAGCACAATGTGCTGAACATCAAATGAATAAATAAATAGGCCCCTGCAGTATATGCCTAGTTTTATCAGAGTAAGAACTTCTGTGTTATTTTTCTGCTTTCCTGTGGAAGGGTCATCTGTGGTACGTCATCCTTCTTTTTTCTTCATCTCTGCAATTCTCCGGTCAGGGAAGGCGGCAACCCGTATTCCATTTACTGAGATGAGCAGCAGGCTTTTAGACTTTGAGAAAAAAAAAAATTAGGGCAAAGAGTCAAAAAATATCTGAAAATTACTCTCCTCTGTAATATATTTTACAGCATCACAAACCACAAGCTCTATTTTGTGATTCATACAGTGAATGATGTTCAGGTTAGGGCTGATCTTTTCATGTAGGAGTGTAGCTGCTCCTCTGTATCGGACCATTATAGCAGCTGTGCCATCAGTCGCAAGGCCAACAAGCCGCAAGCGTAACATTTCTTCAGAGATGCTCTGCTTATCAAGGCTGTCTAGCAGGATGTCACAGACAGCAGCTCCAGTGCATTACTGCAAGACACTGAAACTCAGTAAGAATACT
Organism: Paratilapia polleni; assembly: GCA_015106735.1. Classification (NCBI taxonomy): domain Eukaryota; kingdom Metazoa; phylum Chordata; class Actinopteri; order Cichliformes; family Cichlidae; genus Paratilapia; species Paratilapia polleni. The sequence continues at coordinate 28,092 of VUQI01048641.1, read as the reverse complement.
TCTCAGGTTTTGTTGGGTTTTTTTTTATTTTTGAGGATCCTGTGAAATAGGAATCCTGAATTGTTTTCATTTTTCTGTAATGGAGCTCCTTGTACTTTTCACACCAGTACTGTACCTTTTGGTGCTCGGTGGTGACTTTATTTTACTATAGACTGTTTCAAGTTGCAATGCTAAAAACTTAGTGGAGGAGTTACATTTTGTCCCCACTGTAGATAAAAAGACAATAATAATAATTCAGTTGAGGTAAGGATATGGAGCTCCATCCTTCTTTTCCAGCTTATTGCATCCAAGATAGGAGAATGGAGCAAGTCGACATTTCCCAAAACAAAATCTTAATCTTAAGTGAGATATGAACACTTTGCTGTCTTTCCTAAGATCTCAGAGTCAGGATTCACATTTTTATGTCAGAAAAGAGTATAGGTAAGTTATAATTATATTTTTATTGTACTATTTATTCATTGATTCAAGAAGACTCAAAAGCTACAGTTTAAATCACGAAAACATTCCAGTCATGTTTTGAGGCACAAAAGTCTGTCAGCACACTTATGAGAAGTCTATGTGAACCTGGTAAATTAAACAGAAGCCTATAATGAATGTGGCCTTTGTTCTGGAGTAACCCTGTCCCTGATCTACAGTTTTCAACAACATTGAACTTACATTTACAAATTGTTGATTTTCTATTTTGTGAGTTGTTGGGTGCTGTCAGTTTATAATTTATTTCAAGCACATTCTGTAACAGGTTGCACCGTATGGCAATTGTTAAGTTACGATATAATATAATATGATATGCATGTAAATATATATCAACCAAGTGATAAAATGGCTTTTGCATTTTCTTCAAAGGACTTAATAGTGGAGTGTAAGTTAGCTTTTCACAGAAGGTAAAGCTCTTGTGAACTTTAATAATAGGGCTGACAAGTAGAAGAAGAATGGGATGACCATTTGTCTTCAAACAGTTTGCCCTCTCAGTGACACAGCAGGGTATGTAATGAAGATGGTGTGAGACTGGACATCCTGTTTCATTCTCTCAGATACGTATGTGACTTGGTGGTAATGAGATTTTTGGGTAGCTTGTGCCATTCCTGGACCCCAGCATGTGTCTGTCAGTGGTTCAGAGGAGCTGGTAATGACATTCAGTGGTCCCGCTAAGGACCAGCGATTAAGGGACAGAAGAAGCACTGGAGCATGGATGTAGTGTAGAAAGCTTTGTGAAGATTGCAGAATAGGAGAGCATATAGTGGCTGCCGCCTCTGCCTGTATCATAATGTCTTCATATTTACCAAAATGACTGCAGAAATCACCTGATGAGGCTGAAATATGGACAGAAATTGAAGCAGAGTAGTGAAACCAGCAGCATAAAGGTTGCATTTGGATACTGCGAGACATTAGCATGGGAATAGAATATGACTTTGTCTACCTAAGGTGGGAAAAATGTATTTTGCTCATCAAGAGACTGAAGGACCAAGGACACACACACACAAATCTGAGAAAATGACATATAAAATAGTCTGCATCCAAGTGATCAAGACATTGTAGAGGACATTGTTCATATGGACCAGTGTGCCTTATTCAAATCACATGCTGGTGACTTACTTCAGTGTCACCATACTCCAACACTCTTTAAGTTGGATGATATTCAAAAGTTTTTTATTGTCAACAAATCCCACAAAACAAAACAAAAAACAAATTTAAAAAACCAATCAACAGTTAATATTTTTCATTAAGAAGAATCCGCTAAAGCTCGATTTAGCTTCTTCCACTAAGCCACATTTTTACACTGCATGAGCAACATGTTCTTTTATCACCCTGACCATGGATGTTGTACCTTATTTTCAGTCCATCTTACCTTGGGTTGTCCCCATAACAAATACAATATTCACTGCTGTTTAAGTAGCATTTGCTAAAACCTACTTTCCTGTCCCCCTTTTTAAAAAAAAGTTGCTTTAGGCTACAGTCACACTAGGGAAAACAGTCGTTGGAGAACACAGTGTGACCAAAATTATTGCAACCATGTGCAATCAACTTGCAATCTCCTTGCCTTTGAAATGGTTGCTTCGAAGACGGGGACCAGGTCTGTGACCACTTGCAGTCAGCTGCCTTCTTCAAAGTGATTTTGGTGCATCATGATGGTGATAAAATGGCAGCAAGACTGAGTCATTCTGCTATCAGTTTGTTACCAGTCTACGATTCAATGGGTTCAAGTTGGCAATTACATGCAATGTTTATGATAATACGGCGATTAATGTGATAAATTGGTGAAAAGCACATATCTACTGATGTATTCATACACAGAAATTCACATTAAACAGAAATTCATTAAGTACTTACATTCAGAGTCCAGCCAGAACCTCATATTTGATTTGAAACTGAAATTTTAAAAGAAATCGTCCATAAATAGTGACATAGTTGCTGCAGAATGGTGATTTAAGCTTTCATATAGGAATATAACCAGAATACAACCAGTTGGCAACCAGTTTAGTCGAGTCCCCTATTTCAAAGTTGCACTCGTCAGCACAAAATGACTCTGATTGATTGCAACCTTTTGGCAATCTGTCTGAAAATTAGCCTGCAATTATTTGCAAACCTTCGCCAGAGTGTCACAATCTGACTCAGACAGATTGCAGTCAGTGGTAACCCAGAGGTTGCGGGTGTTGCACACTCAACCTCTGGGCAACCAGTTGGTTGCCTCAACTGATCTCAATCGGTCACCAAATATAAAAAAATTCAACGCAATTGCCGGGCAACCACTGATTTTTCCTCGTCGCAAGGAGGTTATTTTTACTCTAGTGTGACTGAGACATAATGAAGAAATATGTTTCTGGCCTGCTTATGAAGATTTATGACCTATGTATGAAAATATGAGGCTAACAGCAACAGACAGGGGATGGATGGTCAGAAAGTACTGACAAGCAAAGAGACAACCTTTAAGTGTTGATGTTTGTTGAATGTAATAAATATACGCATTACTGACAGCTTTATCATGTGAGTGAACATACACAGTATATAATGGTAAGATCCACAGGTAATATTCTGATAATCACCAGCAAGGGTCATAAAGACTATTCAAAATATAAATGACTTAAAAAAATCTTTACATTAATTTTTAACCAGTCAATTTTTGAAGTGTTTGTGGGTATCTAGTGAGTGTATTATGTTGATGCACTTTCATTATATTTCTTAGGTGTAGATAGTTTTCGATTCTGAATAAATTTGTGCCACCTCTTCAAAGGAAACAATAACATCAGAGTTTGCAAGATACAGACCTGTATCTTAAATAGCTGTGGCTGTTTAAGTTGTATGTTTTGCAGTGCCTTCACTTAACTAATTCTACATGGAAAAGTGTAAAGTCCAACCCTTTTGTATCAGTGGGAATTTTTTTGTTTGTCTTTCCTGTTTCTCTGACAGACATAATTTTGCAGCGATAAGCACCCATCACATTTACCTAAATATCCCATAAATCCTCTAGACAAGCAGTAATGGCTCTCTGTGCCCTTGCTGTCAGATCTACTTTAAGTTGGTGCAATGCCAATGCGTTATTACCCACAATGTCCCATGGCAGGTAGTCTCCCTTGTCTAAACAGCACTGCCCACCAAGGTAGAAAACCAACACTGTCATCCAGGGAAATTAGGGCCACTCAGGAACATTCTAATTTTAACATTTTTTTTAATCTGCCAAATTCAATATCAACAGACAGGCCAGTTAAGTGGCTTAGTCGGGTGTTTGAGAACGACTGGCAGTGCTGGTTGAAGCACCCGCTTAATATGTTGGATTGTAAAAAACCTCTGACGTGATTTGGAAGAAGCCCATAGGTGACTAACACTTTGATTTAGATTTACTCAACTTAGCAGGGCAGCACTATTCCAAGCACACAACTCATTTTGCCAATTTGAGCTGATGCCAGGGTTTATTAGACCTTTTGCTATATGTTGTGTATATTAGCATAAACATATGTGGCTACTTTATTTGGTATGCAGGTGGGTGATTTAATTAACAGAGAACCCTTAGGGCTGCTGCTACTGATTTCATGGTGTTGGGCAGGCTTGTACCCAATTCTCACTTCAACAAGAGCCATGTTACCAATTGTTAAAACAAATTTGAATTAATAGCAATATCCCCTTACAGTGGTTTATGTGAAATGAGGAAATGAATTCAACCCATCTCTTCTCTCTTTTGCTCACTCTCTCTGTTTATGAGCACATATTCTGACTCAGGACGAGGCCATTAGTTAGCTTAAATGAATGACACATCCCTACTATGTCAAAGGTCAGCCACCCCATTATGAGTGAATAATTTCCACAAAAAAAAATGCAATGTCGCAAGCCTCTAGCCAGGATTCTATTCAGTTTTGACAGGGCATTTCAACTAGAGGCAAAACTCAAAATCTATTCAGCAGTCAATTTGCCTCCCTGGCTCTGATTATGAGCACTGCTACAGCAGCAGGGTTTGATAGCTGCTATAATACTGCCAGACAGTCCAATTTCTCCCCTCGCCTCTTCCCAATGCCATTCGCACGCACACGCACACGCACACATACAGTCCAGCTCTGTATACATACCCTCAACTAACTGCTATGATACACCATTAAGTAAATAACAGACTGAGGGGGAAAAAAAGAAAATCATTTTCCCACATATATTGGGTATCACAAGAAATCCAAATGCATTTCACTTCATCTGATGACAAACAAAGGTTTCAAAATGTAGTCAGCCATGACAGTTTGAACAAATTAAAAGTTCTCAATGGTGGTGGCAGGATTTGTGATAGACTGATATCATCTCCTTGGGTTTCCTTTCTTTGGTCTTCTCCTTCTCTTTGAGACTCCCTATCAGTAATTTGTCTGCATTGCCAGCCATGGACTGATTGTAATAACGCTTCCATTGAATAGCACAATCAGCCCTCAGCCCTCGTATGATTTTCCTTAGGGATCGCTTGCTCTGTCTTCACAAAATAGAAAAGAAGAGAGATTTGTATCAAGGGAGCATGCGCAGAGAAAAACTCATTATCTCTCACTGAATTCAAACTAATATGCATAATATGTACTTTCTTATAAAGCACTGATATGATGAGAAAGGACACTGTTATGGAAAGGTGAAGGTAAAATCCAAATTTAGCAAACCGATTTTCACGTGCATCACTGCTTATGGTATCCTTGTTTTATGTTGCTGAGTTGTTGGTATAGCATGTGAGGAGAAACAACTATTCTCATGCAGAATGCTGATATTTATATGCGTTTTTTATAGTTGTGTAATAAAAATATCAGCACAGAACCACGCTATGCCCTCCTTCCTTGTGAATTGTGGATGTGGACAATGATACGGTCTGCTATTTCCACTGCTGTTTGCACGAGAAACACTTCCCACTGGACACAAGCCACCAAAACAGCAATGCTTGAAATTGAAAATTGGAATTCATCATCTAATGGCATCCAGAGAGTGGGTCCTAAGTGATGATTGAAAGCATTGGCTTAATGCCCAACGGAGTTTTTACATGAGCCATTTAAGGGGTTTTAAGGTCTAAAGCATTTAACACTTAGCCTGGGGGAAGAACTATTTGCACAATGAGAAGGATTGTGTTGTTCTTTCTGTTATCCTCAACTGTAGTGCGGTGATTGAAACTTGTGAAGTAGTGAACAAGCAAATTGAAAAGTGGTATTTTTTTCTACTTTTTTTCTGAGAAATCTGTGTTGTTTTGTTCACTCAGTCTTCAAGGTTGTTATGGTTCGGCAGGTCGGGTTGGTTGGGGTTCTGGTTTCCTTTTTTTTTTCTTTTCTTTTGTATTTCCCTGTCATTATTCTCAGATGAAGTTGCTGGGCAGGATTTATCTCTGGTCTCCACCTATGGGTGGAGCCTCTTGGTGTGAGTCATTCCTGTCTCACCTGGTGATAATTAAGTCATCAAGCTGCAAGCATAAGAGGGACAGGTGGTGCCATAGTTCCCTGCCAGACTGTCCCTGTCAACATGGTGACAACCAGGCCTCCACAATTTGTAACCTGGTTTAAGTCTCAAGTTTGCTTACGTTGCCTCTTTGTGTGCTTTGTAGTTATCCACCTGAGAGTTTTGTTTGGATCCTTCTGGTTCAGAGTTCAACCTACCCACTGCTTCTCCGAGGATTCTAACAATTCTGCCCTACTTCAGCTCCACCTGAAGTTTGGAAATGCTCACCTGCCTGCATCACATCTGCCTGCCCGCTCTCCACCAGTCTCACTGCTGCGACTTACCTGCCGGCCCCGTACTCCTCCCACACCCAGCTCAAGCTCGCGTCCAAGTAAGAATTTGTGGAAACTCATTCACAATCTTACCTGCCATACCCACCTCCTGGAAACATCTCTAATTCTTGTTCTTTTCTCTGGCAGAGCTCCGGTGAACCAAATTGTGCTGAAACCTCCCCTAAACTCCCATCCACTGTTAATTGAAAAGACTCTTGTTTGTAATAAAGTTCATTTAAACTCACACTGGTTGTTAAGTCTGTTTCGTGGGTCCTGCCAGTCTCTGATTATGACAAAGGCTTGTTGATAGATGTTTGCCTCTATAGCACCATAGCCTTGGTGTTTTGTTTTTTTTTTTGTTTTTTTTAAGAGGGTAAATGAAAACTAAATCTAAAGCAGTTTCTGTAGTTCTTTTCATTGGTTCAAATTTTCAAGAAGGTGAACTTTTAAACAAAGTCTAATCGGGGATCTCTGAGCAGTTTTATTTATTTATTGCCTTTGACAGCTGATGAGCACCTGCTGTGACATACCTTTTTGGAGGCCTTCTCCTTCAATTTCTTCCATATGATTCAGTGCTGAAATAAGCTTTTATTCCTTAAACTCTGTCTGGAATCTGTTTTCAAGCTAAAAGATTGGATGTCAAAATCAGTGCCAGAGAAAGTGGGCCATAGACTTAAAATTTTCATGCCAAGGAGCTACACAATATCCTGAAGGACAATTTCTTTTTCCCAAAGGCATAGTGTCATGGAAAGACAACTACATGTGTACAGGGGAAGAGTGTCTGTTACAAGATAATGTGATGCTTGCTTTCAAAATTAAGGATAAGCAAAAAAAAAACAAAAAACTGGTAATTTCATTTATTTATTTTATTTTTGTTTCAGGTTTCAAGATTTAGTAGATTTTCAACTTTGAAGATTTTGTGCTCTTGGCTGCTTACTGACAAAACTTGCTAAATTTGCTCTTCCTGGCTCCAGCAACCAAAATCAGATTACAGCCAAAGGCACCAGAAACATATATTCACAGACCAACTGTTATTTTTTTTTTTTTGTGTGTGTATTTGATATAACTAGAGAAAAAAGTTGAAAAACTTGAAAGTACAATATTCCAAACATGTTTGGGGATTGACAGGCCTGTCAGCCTGTACTGGCCACTTGCCCAAGCTACCTATATCAGTTTAATGCAGAATGCACTGTCTGCTCAAATTTGAATTGCCTGGCTGCAGTACCCGAAGAACTGGCAGAAAAGTAAAAGAAAAGCAAGAAAAACAGGGGCAGCAATTGGCAGGCCTACATCAAAGGCTCCAAAACAGTCATTCAGAGACCAGTGAGGCAGTCCCAGTGTATTTTGCTTTGGTCATCTGCATTTGAATTTGCAGCTTGTTTCAATCCCTCGAAAGCAGGGATTATTTATCCGTATAGATCATGAGCATGTTGCTATCTCAGTCCTGGAGCTTCAAAATTGACAGAATGTGGGCATAAAATCCCACGTTCCTGAAACCTGGACTCAATCCCAATCCATTACACCTCAGTGCCTTACATACAGTCCTTTCATATACTTTCTCAGTCAAGTTAATTAAACGTTTTTTAATTTAACCATAGATGTAATGGTGAGAGGCTAACCGTCACATTTGTTCTCTACTTATTGGACTTCTGCTCAGCTACTGACACATTTTAAATAATGCAGTCCCTATGAGGTGCCCCTGTGATTCTATATGAATTTTTAAAGTTCAATAAACGTTTCTTATCCACTGGCCATACCTAATGGCCCCTATTACTATTTAATGCTTAAGTATTTTCTACAGTGTTAAAGTGTATTTTATTATAGAGTATTACTGCAGCAGTCTTTTTTGTAATACTGATTAAAATCAGGCAATTTTTAAATATTTACAGGTGTACGAGGAATCATCAGTGCAAAGCAACGCACATTGTTCAACATTTAAAAGCCACTTATTTTGATGCGAAAAACGTGTGTTGAGCAAACGTTAGATGTAAACTGCAACATACTAAGAATCAGTTACCCAAGATGCTAGTTTCACTTAAATTTTACATCCGATGACCTCATAGTGGAAAAGCATGTTATACTTTCACGACATCCTTGGTCGTCCCCTATCTTATTTCCCATCTTTAATGTAATTATCCAATAAATGCAAAATACATACAGTTTTTATTTCATAATTTAAGTTTTGCATTGTGTGTTTAGCAGTATGTTTGTCCTGAGGCAGAAAAGGTGCATTCCCAAAGTCAGTTTGCAAGCTAGATAGTCAATAGAATAATCAGGAATAATCAACACAATGAAAAGTCGAACAACATTCCTGTGAAAGTCAAAATTGCTTAGCTACAGTGCTAAATGATGTGCCCACAGGCCTGACTACTCAGATGCTTAATTGTGCTTAATTCAAACTTCAGAGTTCAAAGTTGAGCTTTGAGATGTGCATTTTTTTAATCTGTGTATGACAAGGTGCTACAACCCTGTAAGCAGTTCTATATAGGAAATAATTCTTTTCAAAAATCACTTGTGCCTTGTCTCAGGTCTCTAGCGTAGACGTGTTTACCATACACTCTCCCCACATTCAGTCTTACTGGTGTTTTTCTGCTGTTCCTGATTGGCTGACTGGTAGCAAGTGTAGCCCACGGGAGGTCTATTTTGTGACTAATGATGCCTTCACAGCAAAACAACATTGAATAACAACAACTTTCACAATTAATAATAGACAAAGGGGCAAGTACTTAATGCTAGGAGCCACACTTACCCCAGAACATGACATTAAGGCACACATAATTTGTTCAATTATCTAAAAAATCTGAGGAGTGTGGCGGCCATGTCCTAGGGCAAGAGTTGGCACAGAAGACCATGATTATCCCTGGCAGTATGTGTGTGTCTGTGTGTGTGAACGGGCACTCTGTGCCTCAGAGAGAGAGCAAGAGAGATACTGCTCACATGAATGTGCTGTTGTGCATTAATGACAGAATATTTTTACCTGAGGTGCTATGATAGTGTGCATGAATATAGAGTTCATACCTTAAGAAATAATATACAGCCTAAGGGTAATCCCCCACCCACCTCTTTTGAGTGTTGGGATCCCATGAACTCAGTTCTGTGGGCTTGTTGTCATTTGTCATTAGACAGCAGTGTTTTGGAACCAGGTAAAGAGCCAATTTGCTGTTTATTATACTTTGAAATTTTTTATGGCGTTCAGGCTATCATTCCCGTTGATAATCATAACATTGTTTCTCATCAAATTAATTGCCGGGAACATGGCAACCTCAATGAAAATAGTCAAACAGGTCACAGAGAGAACATATTTTTACGGTAAAACTGTAACCCAGAATTTAGACCTCCTTCCTGGTTCAATCTTGAACTAAAGCAACTGCCATAGTTGCATCCAAGCACGGTACAGTTGTGTAGGTCACCTGCATTTCAATATACTGTAATTTAGTAAAATAGGGAGTAACAGAATCCTAATCCTAATATAGAATCCTAAAATGAGGGGTCATTGTTGCATAGTAGTAGTGACAGATCTTCTGAGAAAATGAGATTTGAGACCACTAGATTAATTTTTTGTTGTTGTTGGTTATTTCACGTGGGACACGGCCAACTGAAAAATCCAGCAAAAATACATCATGTGTAGACAGGATTTACACAGGGAATGAAACTAAACACAATATCTGGCTTAACCCTAATCTTCATTTGTACAGAATATGAAAATTGTGGTACAGTTATTGACAAACTTAACGATAACAATAGTTTAATCCTGTCTGGTCTGGCACATTATTTGTGTTCTAAAAAAAAACAAGAAGAAGAAAGAAAAATTCTCAATCACTTCATTAAAATTCATCCCATTACTGTTTTACTTTTCAATACTTTATCCTATCTCTATAATGAAATGCAAAACCCAAGAGACGAGAGTAAAGAATATTGTTATTAAATTATAAGCAAAAGTTTTCCAGCCATTTTTGGTCTTATCAACTGTTCAGGTGAACTAATCCCTTGCACTTCTTTCCTGCTTCCTTCTCTCCTTCTCTACTTACCATTTTTTTCCCCTGTGTCAGAATCAGTACTGTTATCCTTTTGTAGTCTGCCCAAGGCTAAGTTCATATGCAGAGAGGTATCTGTGGAAGATAACGTCTATGCATTACCCTGACAGGCTGCAGAAGTGCAGAGATGCTACAAGTAAAAATAATCAGGGCACAACTCCATTCTGCAGAGCTGCAGGGCTACACAGGCCAAGAAGAGAGATAGGGAGCAACCTAAAGGGAACTTCAAACTTTGCCACACACAAACACACACACATAGACACACACTCACACAAATGAGAAAATAAGATACGAGCAGAAGTACAAGAGCAGAGTTCTCCTTTCTCTCCCTTTTGCTTGAGTATTTGCAGAAGATCAGCTGCTAAATGTTTTATTCAGCAGAACTTGGCTCAATCTCAGAGCCCCTTTGATAACGGTACTACACAGGCCTAAAGAGCAGCGCAACACAATAAAAAATAAGAAGAAAATCACCACAGAACACTGTAAGGGCAAGGAAGTCCAAAGAAAGCTTCAACAGTCAGTGATAAATCATGAACACGCTTCCAACAAGGTAAACTATGACTTTGTAAAACTACGAATTTGAAGTGCTTCTTGTGATACTTTTAGAGAGTAGTTGGGTTATGATGCCAGTAAAGTGGTGTACTTCTGTCAGCTGCTTGCCAGCTGTAGTATTGGCAAACACTGCAGTGAAATCAAATCAAGAGCCGTTCTCATTTTAGGCCAAAAAATGATTTTGTCTTTTAAATTGATGCAGGTTTATAACAAAGTGAATTTTCACAGCACTTACTGTTGCTATAGATGTCAAGTTTTCCATTCTCACATGGCACATATACAGTTTGCACTCAAAATGCTAGCAGATCTACCGCTGGAATTATTAGTAATTTTTTAAAGAATGCATCTGTGATTTCAGGCAGAGGTGGGAAAATAAGACGAGTGACAAAGTATTCTTCATTAACTGGCTGAAATTGCTACCATGGTTGACTTTTTAATGTTTCCATTAATTTGTTCTAAAACAGTAATATTGCAAAAGCAGTCTTTTATTTATGTATGTGTGTATATATATATATATGCACTTGATGGCTTTGTGAATGGGATGTTAAGAACGCAATGTATAGCTTTTAGTTATACTAAGCTGGGGGGTGTCATGATATGCTGGTGCTGATAACAGATACAGTGCAACAAATTTATTGGACCACCTGTCTTAAAAACGAGAAAGACCATCCTGAAGTGCTTTAATGTGGACTCTTTCCTTTTCAGTGAGTTCTCAACATTTTACCATTTTCAACAGGACTGAGGAATTTCAAACTGAATTCATATTTTTATACCCAAATTTGAGCCGGCACACTGGACTTCTCTGAGTCAGAAATTAATCAAGCATAACATTCAACCACTAAAACAATTTTTTTCTGTTCAGGAATGCAAGTTAACTGTAATTTGGCATCTTAATCAAAAAATAATAATAATGTCCTTTACTATTTTTTCAGCTTTTTTGTAAAACAGTAAATTTAAAAATTCATGGATAACAACAATAATTATATTTTAACATGAAAAATATCATTTCGATTAAATAGCTTGTGCATACTGGTGGAAACCATTACAGAAACATAAAAAGTGATTTTGGTAATTACCAATACTGTTAATTTAGGGCAGCTGTGGCATAAACCTTACATTGGGTGGTGATAAATTTGTTAAGTGTATTTAAGAAATGAAATATTAAAATCATGTTAATAATAATCATTATTATTGTTATTATTAAATCCTTTACTTAATCA
>VUQI01048641.1:0-16060 GCA_015106735.1 Paratilapia polleni | reverse complement strand
ATCCCTGCTCCCCCCCCCCCCCCCCCAAAAAAAATAATGCAAAAATTTAGACAGACAGACATTTAACACATACTATATGTTCATACATTAAGAAAAAAAGTGCAAGGGTAGTTGCAGATAAACAAATATAACCTTTTAAAATATTCCAATGAAATCAGAGAATGTAGTTTCATAGTTTTCTTTTTTTAAGGCAGCAAAGTATTTAAATCCAGCTTTTCAAAGTTCTGTATGAATAAGAGGTGCAGCTAATGGTAAAATATCCTGTGACCTGACATTGTAAGTACTGTGTTTAAATTTAATCAAAGAGCAGAGGTTAACAGGCAATTTTTGCAGTAAAGCCAGCCTTGTAAATGCACATCATACAATGCTGCTCTCTTAGATTTGGTAGGGAGGACCATCTCACTTCACTTTTTCATATAAGATACAATGGCAAGTAAGAAAAGAATCACATGTGACAAATCACAACACACTGAGGCTTCAAGGTGGATGAAGAAGTATGCATTTAAACAATATCACCATTATCAAGCACTGATAAACTGTGGATTGTAGAATTATCTTACAACTAGTGAATAAGAAACAGGATTTGTTTCTATGCAAAAATCCAGTTTTTGTCTTTAATTTTCTTGATAAGTGTTCCATGTGGTTCTTAAAATTGAGTTTTTCATCCAGCCACAGTACCAAGTATTTACTGTATAACAACCAACAGTTTCAATTGTATGACCAAGAAGGGTTTGAATTTGGACTGACTGAATATGGACTTTTAGGTGACCTTGTAAATATCATGGACTTAGTATTATCAGAGTTTAAAACAAGCTTATGTTTGATAAGGCAATGTTGGAATATATCAAAAGCAAACTGTAGATTTGCAATGGCCAGATCAAAGGAAAAGCCAGCATATAAATCAGTGTCATCTGCATAAAAAAGTACATTACAATTTTGGGTGACAGAGATCATATTTTTTGTGTACAGCACAAATAAAAGAGGTCCAAGAATGGATCCCTGTGGAACACCTGTACAAATGGCATAAGGGCTTGACCTGAAACCTCTGGAGACTACTGCCTGAGTTCTATCATAAAGATAATCATAAAACCATTTAATGGACTATTCACTCAAACCAGTTGAGAACAATTTTTCTAATAAAATGCTATGATCTACTGAATCAAAAGTATTTGGTAGGTCTATGAAAAGTGCAGAGCAATACTGATCAATATTGCGGGCTTCAGTAATACTACTGAGCACACATACTGCAGTCAGTGCTGTGCTGTGAAGTAATCAAAATCCTGAATGCTATGACTATAAAATATTACTTGATTCCAGATACAGTTTCAGTTGAGCTGCAATACCTACTAGGTAACAGTAGGAAAAGGAAACAGCTGCTAACATTAGCATTCAGGGCCAGTTTCAACACAGTTATATTATTAAGATAGTATTACACAGTATGTGCATTAGTTGGTTCTTATAAAATACCTTATAACTCCACTTCAACTGCACAGCTATTGTATAAGAATTAACCTCAAATTGGTTCTCACACTAGCAGTGGCATCATCTTAAGTAGTGGTATTTTGATAAATTAACTACATTTTAAATCTAAATGTGGTATCTTGCATAAGAGATGTCCAAACATAATTTGGATATATCATAGAAGTTATATAATGAAAATTCTCAATGTTGTGAGTCTGATTCATACCCATTACTGCTTAATGCAAAATACATGCTGGGATGCACAATTCAGCTCCCATTTCCTCAGCTCAAAAGTCCACAAGAGCCAACAAAGCAGAGACAAGAAAGCAGACTGGCACGGATCATAAGCATTTTTACACAGATGGAGACCTAGTGAAGTATGCTCATCAACATACTTAGACAATTGTGCATATAACTAATAAACTGCTATAGTCATTATGTGTTTCTTGTATTTGATATCTTACCCATGAACAGTTGTCTTGAAATGGAAATGAGTTGGCTTCTTCTGAAATAACTGATGACTAATAACACAACGCTAACACCTTAAGGTTATCCTGTGTTAATTTAGTGCTTGAGGTAAGTTCTGCTCCGTTCCTCCTGTAGGCCTGATGCTCACACAATTACAGCTTCATTTCCAGCATTGGCTGTTGCTGTTACTCCCTCCTCCACATATCCACCCTCCCTTTTGCTTTTCAATTAACTGTGACCAATATGTGTTGTAGTCATTCCAGAAATGACACACCGCCACCTGTAGAGCACGACTGTGTTAAATAACAGTTATACAACAGATGTAGTTTCAGCCAAGCAGTCTGAATAATCCAAGCCTCATCGTGCCTCATCATTCCCATGATGCAACACAAGCTACTGTACGCCAAATGTTGTGGGAAATGGGACCTTTCTTTACTGTCCTTTCTTCAGAGTGAAACTCTTACGACATGGCATCTAATGTGGTAACAGTTTTAAAGAAGCAAAAATACCCAAAAAGACTTTCTATATCATGACTCAGCTGGGGCTCACGCATAACCATATCACTGTTTTGTGCACCTATACAAACTCTTTCTTCTTTGTTTATGTGTGTGTTTCAGAGTGGGGCAGCGTTTCACAGCCAAAGGCATCACCATTATCCAAGCTGACTTATTCAGGGACATGTGAGGTGTGTGTGTGTGTATGCAAAAGAGAGGCTGACATGGTGAGCGTGTCATTCTGTAGTGTGGCGACCTCATTCTGTCATAGTGCCAGAGCGCCTGCCTCACGAGCAACCCTGTCACCATGACTCACTCATGCATAAACAAACACACTGACGCACACACACACACAAAAAAAAAACTGTATACAGCCCACCCATCACTGTTGTGAGGGATAGAACTATACTTTCTGGAGACAACAAGAGCATTAATACACAGTTTGTACATCTCTGCAACAGTGTATACTTCTTTGTACTTTTGTTCTCAAAATGACAATTGAAGTTCAAGGAAAACTAACAGCACTCCAAGAGCAGAGTATTCATTCATTCAAAGATATAATGCAAGACTATAAAGTTAGTGGTTTGAATAGCTGCACGTTTGCATGATCCAACACAATTGTGTGCAATATTTCAAAAACATTTTCGCTCATCACTTTAAAAAAAAAAAAAAATGTTCACTTTTTTTTTTTTTTTTTTTTAAAGTCTGACCTTGTACCATACTCACATGGTCACATGTACATGAAAGGAGTTAGTACAGCTTGACATTATAGGAAGGCATATGAATAGCATGCTCAGGCACATTTCTTGCATCAATTCTGTGCATTTTAAGTGTTAAATGAAACACAAAAAGGTTAGGTTAAGGGTTAAAGTCAGGTATAGCACATCATTATTCATATGTTATTTCATGATACCTGGCTAGTGATTGTCCTAATGCCTACCTCAATGAGACAAATCCTCAGTCCCTCCACTGCAGCTCTGCACAGAAAGCTGTGTGAGCGGTCAGCCGGCAAGTTGTCACGGATGGAGATCCCTAATGCAGTTAGCAAAATAGCTGTTCCAGACGACTAATTTCTGTGTGTTCTTTCAGTCAAACTGGCAAACAAATGTTTGAATGATTCATGTAATGATTCATGTTTGGTGGTGTAGAGTACAAAGTTAACATGTACCAGACCACAATAGCCACATTAATGGGGAGTTTTTCAGGTTGATAAGATCAAACGACTACTGAGTTGAAGTGACACTTTTATAAAGGAGAAAAAAAAATTAAAAGCCACATTTTTCTACATGATGCTTATACTGAAATATGAAATCTTTTTTTTTTCTCAGGTGTTACTGAAGACTAGAGTACAGCTAATCCACTTGATATGCGATAAACTTTTCTCAGAAAAGCTGCTGAATAGAAAGACCTCAAATACCTCCCACTTCAGTTTGATAGCCGTTCATACAATTTATCTCTATATTCAAGTATTTATGTGGCGTTAATAGTAAATTCTTAACGTTGCAGCTCCAGTAAGAAGTCAGGCAGATTGTGAACTTTAATGGACGAAAAGTTCTGTAGAGCTAAAATGAGTGAAAAGGTAACTGAAGCACTTTTACTGTCATATATCTTAAAACAATTGAATGTAGCATCTACTTAAAGAAGCTTTTAGCTCCCATCCAAACAGAAAAAGAGTAAATTAAGTTTTCTTATATTGTCATATTGCCCCCATATCAAACAGTCTGCAGTCTACACCACTTTAGTCCTCTCTTGCACTCCACAGCACCATCTTCAGCAGTCTTGAGACTGTTTATAGACTGTGAGGAGAAATTTAAAGTTGGACTTTTAAATTTTTTATTTTTTTTAATCAGTGTAACCAGTTGCTGTACATGTGTAATTGTGCTCACTAACAGTAGAAATAAAAATTTTACTAACACTTCTATGACCACAAGGTGTGGTGATAATGTATGGCCAATATACTGTATGTATGCTTTATGCACCACTGGTCAAATGTCCCCTGTTTTATTAAATTTAAGCAGTTTAAGTCCAGTGAAGCTTAAATGGTATACATTACTGTGCAAAAGTCATGAAGCCTTTAAGGTGCTGGAAGGACACAAGGATGTGGCCTTTCTGTGTGGAGTTTGCATGTTCTCCCTGTGCCCACATAGGTTCTCTCCCGGTATTCCAGCTTCCCTCTACAGTCCAAAATCCTGCATGTTAGGTTAATTGGTGATTCTAAATTAGCTGTAGGTGTGAATTTTCCTTGTGGTGGACTGCCAACATGTCCAGGAACTACCACATCTCTAGCTCAATGTTAGCTGGAGAGGCTCCAGTTCCCAGCGACCCTGAATTGGATAAGCAGTTAAGAAAATGGATCACTGGAAATTCATAAATATTACCTGTTATTCTTACAAAAAATATCTTATCCTCCGCACAGCATTGTCCACTTCTCAATGCAGCATTGCCCTATATTAAATCAATCAAAATCTAGTTAAACATTGATTACAGTTAGCGTTAACATATTTTAACATGGATTTTCCCCTTTGAGGTCCTAATTTCAGTTTCAGAATGATGCCACAGAAAAGCAAGCAACATTGGCCCATCAATGGAGATAGATTTAATGAAGCCTAATGACTCCCTTTGAACAACAGAGGCACAAAATTGCTTGATTTAAACTCTTTTGGACTATATGGGAACATTCAAATCACTAGGCCATGCAAATTTAACAAACTGCCCCTAGGACTGGTGGGTATCTTAGATTGAGCTCAGAGATAGCTTACTGGAGATCACATCCCAACCAGTTTCTGTCAAAGCATCCATGTTATTATGTAAATTACAGCAACAAAGGGAGTCAAGTTGAAAATGTTTTGGTAAATGTTCAGCATAAATTGTCTGCCTCACAATTTAATAACCCTTTAGAGTGTCATAAACTGCACATCTGTGTAATCCAATCAATCAACTAATGAAAACAGCAATGTAGTATATGAATGTAATGTGCCTTTTATGAGGTGTTTCATGCCATAAAGCAAGGAACAGGTAACCGTGTCACTAGCAGTGACTCCTGAGCAGGTAATATGTATCATCATGCACAAAGTGTTGATAGAGATGATAACAGCGCTCCAGTGCAGTCCAGCATTCCAGTCAATCCCCTCCCAGTAGGCTAAAACAAGGGTCATTTGAACATGAAGCATTGAGCAGTGTAATGGCTGTGACAAAAAGGAGAGCCTAAAGCACTCAGTGTAACACCTCAGGGGTGTCTTCAGCCTCCCACTCCCTCACAGGGCAGACAGTAGGGAGGTGTTGTCCAGGATGGAGTTCACTTTAGTCCTGATATCCCCATCTGCTCTTGCCTCTAGGGTGTCCAGACTCGACAAGACAACCATCCTTTTATTTTCACCAGGATTATTAATCTTTCCTGCAGTGACTGTCTTGATGTTTTCTATCCAGCTCATGCTGCACAGAGCAATGTACTGCCCTCTGACTGGTAGAACATGTTGAGCAGACTATTACACAAGGATCCAACACTCCAGGGGAACTAAAGTTAACTTGGTCTTCTTTGTCAAGTGCTGCTAGTGTTACTGCATTATTTTTCCCCTGTATTAGTTTTGTATTATTGTACAAACGCAAATGCAAAAGAAATTAAAATTACAAGTAGGATTCCTGTTCTTACTCTGTGATTAATTATGTATTTAGTCGGGTAAGGTACAGTGACAACTCCACTAGTGACAGTTTACGACATGAGGCTGTTATGGCTTTCCTACATTTTTTTTTTTAACACAAAACCATAGACTTTAAATAAAAGACAAAAATAGCCCTGATAACATCCCCCATTTGGTTTGTGGACTCCCATTTTGAAGCCTCTGCTTGAGCATTTTGGCCACCACAGTCTTTCTTCTTTTAGGCCAGTTGTCATGAGTGTGGGGTGGACCCTACTGAGAAACCAAGGACGTTGCATGTTAGTGACTTGTCAATCACAAAAGAACCACACATTAAAGCATACCCTGGTTTATTGCCTATTTTACTCTACAGAGGACCATAAATTACAAAATTATCATCATGCTTCAGTGAATAAGACTTAAATCTAACAACTAAGACCATAAACCCATCAGGAAGGTGTTTACTTAGGTTAAAACTCAAGTAGGTAGGAAGGTTAATTTTCCCCTAAAGTTCTATACAATTGGATTTCTTTTTGCAAAATAAAAAATTCGGCCCCTACTGGCCATTAGAAAGAATGCATTTTCACAGCGTCTTCAGTTTTCAGACTGGCATGCTAGGTCCAGTCTTTGGTTAAAACAGATAAAGTATGTAAACAGTGCCCAGTACCTCCACCCGTATCTTGCCTCTTTTTTTCCTTTTTTTTTATTGCTTACTGAGGGGGCTCTGAGTGTTTGAGTGCATGATTATGTACAGCCACTGTATTTATGGGGGGGGAAAAAAAAGGAATGGTGACATATGTAGGCTGACGCACATAATCTCAGCGGGAAACAGCACTGCTGTTAATTCACAGTAGTGACGCATTTCAATTCTCCAGAAAAAACAGGAGTTTTATTGTAATAGGTCTCAGCACAAAGGGATACACAGGTTGACAGGTTGTAAAATGGCACATTGCCTTTTGTTTGATTGACCCCAGAAACCAGGGACCCTGGGCTCCTTGCATGGAACAAAATAAACTGCTTGTTTCAGCAAATTTAAAGGTAATTCATAAAATTTGATTATTAACATAATAATCTCCTACTTCCCATGTAAGGCTACTCGTTCCAGTCTTTGTAGAGAGTTTTCACAAAATTTCACACCATGCAGCCTCAAGATCCAACAATAATAATTTTATACAAAGCTATTAATAACCTGCCAACATGTCATCTGAGCAGTATGGTACCATGAGGCATATATAGAGGATATGGCTTAATCTTGGGAAAGCCAACTGAGGCACAGCAGATGATGTTATATGGTCAATGAATTGAAACAAGTCCCCCCCAACAGCAACCTGCAAAGGTTCTTTTTTTTCTTTTCTTTTTTTTAAAGAAGACAATTACTAATCCGTTTCCTGCTAGTGTTACATTAAAAATAATGTTACCTGAGATCTGTATATTATGTTCTCAATGATAGCAGTGCTATAAATAAATAGGCTAAGATAAGTAGGCTGTTTTTTCTTTGCTTTTTCCTTAATTTCTTCTATTGCAGTACACTCTCTTCTAGCTTATTTTTGTGCATGTGTTTTATAGCTTAAATACACAAATTTGTTAAGAAAAGCATTCATTGAAATCATACTTTATGTTGTAATGTTGGAACGTGTCTTTAAAAATACAGTTATACATGTTTAGCGATGATTTTATAATCATATTTTGTAATAAAACATGCACAATTAAATAAATATTTAGAATAATTTAGCTTGTTTTGTGTTTGTTTGTTTTTCTTTTTTGATTCATACCATTAATTTTATCAACTTGCTTGTACTTATTTGGTAAGGAAAAATGTAATCTTCTATTTTATTAGCGCCATGTATTAGACATTCTCCACAAATCAAGAAAACATGTTACTTAATAAAGAAAAAAATTACTCCTCTGTTTTGTAAAACCAAAGATGAGGCTACATTTAAATCCTAGAATCAGTCATAAATTGCTTCGACATACAGTAAGCAGTTGTATTCATTTTCTTATCAGCAAGAAGTCGCTCTACAAATCCAAGAGTACAGGTGTCACACAGTGTGTTAATGGAATTCACAATGAGACCAAGTTCCTCAGTGCGGAAAGAACACTTCAGGAGACTCAAGAGATTTAAGATTTAGAATCTTTTACTGTGTCTACTTGGTACCAAGGAGAACGGGACAACCACAGCCCTTTGCAGGTCATATTATCACCCAAATTCTGAGGTTATCCTTCCACTGTGAGCATTTTACACCCCAGACAAATATTTGGTTCATTCCTCTATTCAGGTAAGTTACTTTCTAATGTTTTGCCTACAGCTCAAGTTTCCGACCATCACATGGCTGAATAGTCATAATATAGGCACATACCGGAGAAAGACTTTGAGGCCACTAAGACAGAAAGGCGGTGGAGATGGTTTTCAAGGCCATTTATCTTGCTATAGAGCAGAGACCCTAGGTTTGACCCATTTAGGACCTTTCTCAAACAAGAGAAACCTTGCGGAAAAATCCATATCACATTGCTTATTCCCTGGCTTTTGTTGTAAAAGGTAAGGACAGGAAGAAGCCATTTTTGCACACTTGTGTGTCCTGTATGGCTCAGGCAGACGCCGTTGTTTATTTGTTTTTAATTCCCATGATTGTGGTGTTTAAATGTATTACTGACAATATGTATCAAAGTTCTATCATCTTCAAGTCCCCTCCCAGTTTCCCAACTGGGTGTGTCTGCTAAGCAGAAAATTGTTAATCCTACTCAACAGTTCCAGATATGTCATAATTTGTGATTTAGAGACAAACTACAACAGAATATATGCAAAAAAAATAAATATAAAACAACAACAACAAAAAGACAATGACAAGTCAGAGACTGAAGTATAAGGTGATTTTTTTCCTGCATATGGCACTCAGTATACTCAGTATACTGTATACAGTATACTGAGTATGGTTAAAGCTCTTTTGTAAGTAAAAATCAGTGTCATCTTGCAGTCTTGCAGTTTGTAACAGTTCCTTCTCACTGTCTCCAAGGATGGCAGCCATAATCCCATAGTAAATGTGCACTTGCCCCCTTCTGTAGCTGCTACTACACTATGTGCTTTATGGCCTTTTTGGCAATCCACCATTTCTTTAATTCTTTTCGGTCCCCAAAATTACATGATTAGCTGCATCAGTGACCCTCTACCGCTCATTTCTTTTCTTTTGTTTCAAATACCAAGTCCCAGACCGTATCTTTTCATTCCTCTCCTTTTTTAAATTCTGCTGTTTCAATTTCACAGTCACTGAAACTGAAGCTGCTTTAGGGTATTTTCCTTGCCGTGACATTTTGCCTAAATGATAATGTCAGGAAGATTACACTGCTATTAACGGGTTAATTATTGATATTTCACTAAGCATTTGTGAGTAAATGTGTGGTGGGGGCAGTTTTGTCCTCACACACACAAACACAATTATTATAGTTATCAGGTAGCAATTAGAAGTATTACTACTAAGTCTCGAAACACACACAGTTAGAGTAACCATCTGTCCAAAATATGCCAGCCAGCAAAGGACATGGAATGCGGCTTATTCAAATCTAAAAGAAATAAGATGTGATTGCATCTGTGCAGCGGTAATGAAAAACAGGTGTCAAGTCTAGTGCTTAAAATCTTCCATCTGCAGTCGGCTAAAAAAGCACAACAAATTTAGAACGTCCGATGCAATGCATCAATTACTGCATCCAGTGCCTTCAGGGCTTTTCGCTCTCTGAATGTAGAATGAGGAAACACAACAGCCCTCCCTGTGTGATGCTTTGTTCACCAAGCTTTTTCCCATGTGTTACATTCAAATCTTTTAAATAGAAAAAAAAGAGGGAAAAGCATACAAAAATGTTAAGATCAAAGGCACTTGAAACATGACAAAGAGAGGGGAGTCGTGTCTTGAGTCTGCAGCCCTGCTGTGGATCACATCCAGGTACATTTGCTACGACTCTCCTCCGTACGGCAGCAGTAATGGTGCCCCCTGGCCAGGACTGTGTGCGCGGCTCACTGCGATGTGGAAAGCACCCGAGGACAGGAGGCAGAAACACATTTTAACCCACGCTGCTGACATCCATCTAGCCCTTGACACCGCAGGCGCAGACCTGTCTCCTCTACTCAACAACAACATGGTGGATCACAATCACAGTGCCTGACTTAGCTCTCAAACCACACACAAACAGGGATAGGTACTACACAAAGCCGAGGTAGTACGTAAAGTTACTTCATATGACAAACGTATGCACTGTTTTTATGCTCTTAAAAAAAATATGTGATCCAAAATACAAATCATAAAAAATTGAAGAGGTGATGGTTTTATACATTTCCTAGCATCTTTGCTTTCAAAGCATCTGCTGTCTGAATAACAACCAAATATATATGACTGGCACTGACTAAAGTTAACAAGGTATGAGGAGTCATCCATATTTTTTTAAAAAACTAAGCAAAATGCCACATTTGAAACACTTGTAAAAGTGTTCATTTCATGAGATGATGGGAACTTTAATGTGGGTATAAAGTTCATGCAAGGATGGATTACATGCAAATTAAAGCAACTTTAAGTAAACTGTACCTTTAGCTATCCTGACAGACTTGGCACACTACTGGTCAGGTAAGAAAACTAGTTATAAGATCAAGATGTAACTCCAGTCTTGATTGTCTTCCTCTTTCCTTGGCTGTTCACAAAAATCAATTTGGAGAGCAAAGTGTATGTGCAGGTGATTAACTCCAGCTAATGATAATGAATTACTGCTACCTGCCCACCAAATACACGTGTCCCCATATAACTCCCAAACTAGCTAAAGGAGATTGTAACAGCAATCTCTGACGGACTTTATCAGTGGTTCTAAGTGAGTTATTTTAAAACAAAAAACTTGTTAATTATGCATTTTACTCCCCTATTGTAATATTTTACTAAAAGAGGTTAAAACTAGCCTAATCTAGAATGTGGAATATGTAAAAATAAAGAAATGTTTTTGCCTTTGTATTTAGACAGCACTTAATTCTTTCTAACATAACCCTCATACATAGCTTACATACTAATTTATATGGACAACTAAGCCAAGGTTAGATATGCTTCAATGTCCATAAGTTTTAACTTATGGACTTACAGTCTAATACAGCAGGAACCACACATTGGTCCATAGTATTACACAGTGGATGTGCTGTTGTGAAAGGTTTTCTAATGTGAAAATAACAGCAGCTGAAGTTATAGACTATCATTAGGAGCTCACATATAACTCAAAAAGCTACACTATAATCCAGTGATTATACTTTTTCCGCTTATGTTGTTTAAATGTGAAATATCGTTCTTAGTGTGTGGTGTATGCAAATAAAAAGTGATGGAAAAATTTACATGTGAGCTGATGCAGTTACAATAAATGTACACATAGCACGCAAAGCGCTGATCAGTTATCAGAGGTCCGTAATGTTTTAAATAACCATCACTTATATCATAACATTTATTATGCAGCGCTCATTGATCGCCTGTTGATTAAACTTAATGAGATCAAAGCTGTGAGCCTCTGGGGATTCTGCCTACCACTGACCAGCTCTGTGTGTGTGTATGAGAGAGAGAGTGTGTGTGAGTAGGAGTGAGATGACCTGGCCTGA
This sequence comes from Paratilapia polleni, assembly GCA_015106735.1. Lineage (NCBI taxonomy): Eukaryota > Metazoa > Chordata > Actinopteri > Cichliformes > Cichlidae > Paratilapia > Paratilapia polleni. The sequence continues at coordinate 4,394 of VUQI01048641.1, read as the reverse complement.
CCTCCCACTTGCCACATAATGAAAAGCTGTCTTTTCTCAGGCAGAAACTCTGTGACCTCAATATCCTTCAAACTTAGAATGCTGGAAACAGCTGGCCCTCTTTGCAGGGCTCTCCTTCTCACCCATCTCCTCTCTTTTTTTTTTTGCACACACTAATACACACATATGTAATCACAAAGGATATTACACTATCCGCTTGATCAACCAACTTCCTAAGGGCGCATTTACCTTTATCATCTTAATCATGCAACTAATATACTCCCCTTTCCTTGCTCAATTTCACAAGGGTGATGATGCTGGAAGGATGCTACACTCCAAGCACGTGCACCATGTGTCACCTTTTATTACTAATTACCACAACAGCCATAATTTCTGCCATGAATTTTCAGAATGTGTTTATGTGGAGAGACAAAGGTGGGGGAGGAGGAAGGAAAGATTTACTGTTCTGAAAAAAAGGGGGGTTGGATTTTTGCTTATAGCACTGATGGTTTAAGTGAAGAGGGGAGTATAACCCATAGCAGAGATGCTGTTGGGTCAGGCAGCCAAAGACATGAGGATGAAACAACCGTGTACCAAAGAAATGAGTGCTGAGGAGAAAAGTACATATCCCATCTTTTCTACCCGCTGGATGCCTGTTTGGCGGTCTCCTCCCCTTGTGTTCCTCCCAGGAGATAAGAGAAAGAGAAAAAGACAAAAATCACTTGTGAGTGAAATGGTGTGAAAAAGAAAGGCCTAGAGCAGTGGCAACATCCACAGAGGAAATGGCATTCCTCTGGAGGAGGCGGCCTCCCTCCTATATTTGACGAAATAGAGGAGAAACAAGGAGCGAGTTAAAAGGGTGAAGGAGGTGGTAATATGGAGGATGAAATAGGTCAAAAGAAAGCTAGTGAGGGCAGAGGGATTAGGACAGATGGCAGGGATTCATTTCACACAGAAAAAAAAATCTCCCTCCTTGTCTAAAATGTAACACTGTTTTCAGGGCAAAACAAGGTTGGGTATCATCACTCTCAGGCAGAAACTGTGCTGTAGAACATCTAACAGGAATAATGAGCTACCTGAGAATAATGATACAAATACAATTAAAACTTGTAATGCAACCCTGTCATCACGGCCAATTATCTATAATTAAACATAAACCAGCAAAGTCTTGTTATATATTCAAAGTGGCCTCAACCACACTCAGACCATGTTTCTAAAAATAAGCAAAACTGCCAAGCTATCTAACTGTCAGAGTGGTGATACCTGTCTCCCAAGAGACAAGAGCTTCTATAGAAGATGTTAAAAAAACAAAAGAATTTAAAAATGTTCAGTTTTATTTTTAGTTCTTACTCATGTTCACCAAACTGTACCTCTAGCATATTCAGATCTTTACCTTTCTACTTATGTTAATACTGTTTACTGTAGTAAATTATACAGATATGTTTTAAATTAGATATAGGGTATAGTCAATATAGTTTGGTGTTGCATCATGACCCATCCATCTGTCCATTTTCCTAACCGCTTATCCAATTTAGGGACACAGGGAGGCTGGAGCTTATCCCAGCATAGGTCAAGAGGCGGAATACATCCAGGACAGGTCACCTGTCTATCGCAGAGAGACACACAACCACTCACACTCACATCCACACCTACGGCCAATTTAGAATCACCAATTAACATAACATACATGTTACTGGACTTTGAGAGGAAGCCGGAGTACCTGAAGAGAAACCATGCAAGCATGAAGAGAACATGCAAAATCCACAGAGAAGGTTCCCCAGCCAACCAGTGGGTTTGATCCATGAGGTGACACTGCACCACCTTGCCCCCTGCATCATAACCCTTTTCTTCCATATAGCTGTGTCACTGTTTGCATCTCCCATCTCTCATGGTCCAGTGCTGGTCCAATAATAAATAATAATTTGGAGTTTGCAGGTATATGGTAATGTTATATGTGTATGTGTGGACACCATTAGTGATTCTTGGAAACAACACACTAGGAAAGTACAGCAGACAGTTCTCCGTTTGTTTCATTCTGCCGACTTCACAGGAATATACTGAGAAAAGCCATCTGCAAATGATCTCAAATATCATGGACGATATAAAATGAGACAAGCCTAGAACAGAACTAGGGCATCAGTCAAACAGAAGTTGAAACCATCCAGAGAAGGACAGAAGATGTCACGGGGATAAAAAGGGCAATGAGCTGAGTCCCAGTCTCTTCTCATGCTGTAACGTAGCTGCTGTTTTCCTTTGTTTTCTGTCAGTTAGTGTTGGAGCACTGAGCCTGTGTGAGCTGTTTCAAAGTGAGCTTCTTGCCTTGGGCTACTGGTGTGTACCACTCTGTGATCACCCCCCCCCCAAACACACACATACACATGCACACACACATACTCATCACTACTGTTAAGATCCATCTGGGCCCAGTGATCAAAGGAGAGTAAAGCAGGGAGCTTGGAGGACATCTTTGATTACTACTGCCTAAGGCAGGCCACCTAGACCCCATCAGCCTTATTCCACCATGATCATCATCAACATCGTCATCATCCACCACTGCAATCAGTATGCTGCTACAAGGCCACGTAGGAGTCACTGCCACCCTCACTTGTCATTCATACTCACATAAGAAGGTGTGAATCAGAAATGGCACAGCACTGTAAACCAGTTGGGTTGTGCAGTGCACTCAGTGTAGACAATGTTAAAAGGAGCATGTCAGACTAGAATTGCATTAAAGTGATGGTCCCAGTGTCTTTTTAGACCTAATGGACAAATTACAGAGAAAATTCTTGGGGTTGCTTTTGTTAGACAGGACAACACAGAGAGTTGACAGGAAAACAGGGAGAAAAGCAGGGGGTAATGACATGCAGAAAATCTTCTGGGGTGGACTCTAATCAAGGCTGCTGCAATAGGCTTCAGGATATGCACTGTACACTGTAAATAAATAAATAAATAAAAAATAAATCTGTAAAAAAAAACAAAGATGTACTAGTAATTTTCTGTACGGTTTCCAATTTTTTTCATAAGTTTTCTTAAACAGTAAATGGTAAAATTCAATGTGTGGTTAAAAACATGGAAAAATATCCACAAAAAATGTATACGGAAAATTCCTTCATTTTAAAACAATACATTGTACTGTATCTTTATGGATTTTTTTTTTTACTGTGTGGGCCACCTGCTCAACCAGGAGAGCTTATAGCAGCACCCTGAAAACTGATTCCAAAATAAAGAATTCTCAACTTCTGCATTGGAGGATATGGAAGTCCATGTAATACAACACCATTTTCCTTTGCAAAGTGTATGGCAAAGTTGATTTGTTTTTTATGTCTAAACACATACAATTATCAAATTTAAATGAAAAACTGAGATAAATAGAAACATTTTCTGAACCATTGATGATACCCTGCTATTGCTTAGGCATAGGCAAATGCCTGAATTTAAGATTAATTTGATATTGAAATAATTCACATTGCTTTAAACCAACAGCACACATGACATGGGTCAGCCAGTGTGTGGTGGAACATGTCTTCAACAACACAGCCAACCGAGCTGGCTTATTCTTACCATAACTCTATATTTTTTGCTAGCTCAAACTGTTGAAAACTGTTCTAGAATGTAGACGGGTGCTTCTGAAAATGTAATTACCACATATAACTGACCATCATAGCAGCTCCACTTTCTTGAGAAACTGAACCAGGGGTGCAAAAACTGTGCTGGAGATAGTCCCTCAGTGAAAATTATAAAAACCCAGTGTGACAGAAAAGGCAAGTACATGTACAGACATGTCTGTTGTTTGGTGCATTTCTTTCCTGTGTATTTCTTTCTATCTTTCTCTTTAATTTAATTCTACTATAGATACAGAAAGCCACTTGTTTACTGATACCATATACTTGAAGGCAGCATAGTTTATTTTAACTCCAAACATTTAGAACAGCCAAACAACAGAATTATGTTAACAAGGCCTATTTTAGCTTCAGGTTTCAGAGGGTTAAAATAAATATAATAAAATAAAACAGAAAATGAAGAGAAGCAACTTTGAATAAACATATGTAACATATAATGCAACATCCATCCATCCATATACACGGTGGTGTGAAAAAGTGTTTGCCCCCTTCCTGATTTCTTAGTTTTTTGCATGTTTGTCACACTAGTCAGATCATCAAAGAAATTTAAATATTAGACAAAGATACCACAAGTAAACACAAAATGTAGTTTTTAAATGATGATTTCATTTATTAAGGGATAAAAGATATCCAAACCTACCTGGCCCTCTGTGAAAAAGTAATCTCCCCCCTGTTAAATCATGAATTAACTGGGATTAACCACATTTTTTTAGAAAGCTGAGTTCAATTTTACCAGCCACACCCAGACCTGATTACTGCCAGACCTGTTAAATCAAGAAATCACAGAACCTGTCT
>VUQI01048637.1:0-18237 GCA_015106735.1 Paratilapia polleni | reverse complement strand
AAGCAGAGAAACAACAAAAAAAAAAAAACAAGAACACACTGAAGGTGAGAATTTTAGGTTTGAAGGGCACTCATCAAGAATGTTTGGTATAACTTCACCTTCTTTAGTAAGCACTCAGTTACTTAACTGACTTACATGAAATATTCAGATTTCGGTGTTGCTTGTAAATTAAACTCCGCCACTGGCACACCTCTGGATGCAACCCGGGGGCCAAACATGGCTGCTGGGTAAACGATAGAAGATGTGCCCACCTACAGGAAAACAATGAACAATGACCCCCGAGTGGCAACTTTAAATGAGCAGAACACTATTTCAGGTTGAGTCTTTCACAAACTTTGAGCAAATACTGTGTAACATAATATTATTGCACCATGTGTATAATATGTAAACCATATTAAAATGAAGATAACTCACCACTAGACACAGATCACAGGTTTCAATTTCTTTTTCCACCTTGGTCAGAATATGAGAGTCTAGCGTCTCCCCAAAAAACACCACGTTGGGCCTCAGCAGACCATTACAGTCTCTGTCCTCACACCTAGATACAGTCAAATAGTCCTCACATTAATTGTGTCATACTGCATTAACCATAAAGTAAATCCACACAGACATCCTCACTGATACGGATGTGGTCAGAAGAGCCAAAAACTAAAGAAAAATATATATAAATACTGAGAATGAGCTGTTTTCTTAGTGTTGCTCAGTTGATGTCAGTGTGCAGCTCTTCAGCCTCATTTTTAGCCACACATGCTAGCAGAGCTAAAGTTGAAATATTCATAGCACACCACTGCCCCCAAGTGGAAGAACTGATTTAACTACCAGGAGTTCAAACTAATTAAGCAGGATAAAGCTGCAGGTCTGGCAGCAGCTCACAAAGGCATCAGAAGCAGCTAGAGATGGTGGTTAATGCAACCCTCTCACAACAATACCAATGATATGCTTCTCTTAAGTGTGCATTTGGTAGCTTATTCATGTTTTCTTACTCAAAAGATTCTTTGTTTTTAATAGTTTGTTCTTCTTCAACATGAGCACATGCTCTTTGAAAGGAGAGAAAGATTTCCAGGTGAGGTTACGCAAAATTATGTAACGCACACACAGCCAAGCTGACAATTTCTCAGTGTTTGCACAATGATCCCTCAGATGCACATGCAATGAGAACAGGATTGCTTATAATTTTGTGCAGAATGCAGAATTTGTGGCAACTGCTTTTGTGTCTGACTGACTGCAGTATGCATGAGAAATGCAAAACAAAAGGCTTAGCAAATCTGTCTGTCAGTGTTATTAATATGACATGAAAGTAATCCCACCTTGGCAGCTTATCCACAGGAATCTGGGCATCAGGAACATCTGGGCCAGGGTCACTGCACATTAACAGAACAAACACTGTGGGTTAAACAGCGCTTTAACCATGCTGGGTTTAAACTGAAAGAATCGGCCGCAAATTCTGAAAGTTGATCAGCTTGTGTATATTCTAGAGGTGGTGTTTCTTACCCTTTGTTTTTTAAGGCAGCACATATGGGGCTTCGTTTGTTCACCGTCACATGCCCACAACTCATACAGCGCGTCTCCATCAGACTGCCTGCAGTTATACACAGAAAACACAGCTGTTTTGCATTACAGTGATGTGGTCATAGAAAACATCTCCTGCTCACCAGGATTTGTTGACAATGATGGCTTCCGGTCCTAGCTCACACACAGTTAAAGTGAAGAAAGATTTTAGCCAATGAGTCAAACGTTTTAGCACTCTGGCCACCATAAAACAGTATGAAAAAAGACAAGCCAGTCAAAATGTTCTTCTAAAGGCCAACTCAACACTTGAGTAAGACATTTTTTGGACTTTGTCCGCTGACATTAAAATTACTGACTAACTCTGTGGGCTCGCGTTTGCTTGAGAGACTAACAGCTATGAATCAGATTTTTCCATATCCCAGCAAAACCACAACGGTGCTGTCAAAGTTTCCATTCATCACTATACGAGGAGGAGCTCTAGGCCGAGTTATATACTGTTAATGGGGAAATTCATCCTCTGCGTTTGACCCACTCAAGCAATTTGTTCAATTTCGAAACTTAAGACTGAGCAGCAAACTGCCAAACTTACATAGTGACATTCTCTTTTAACATTAGCACACAAAGCCTGGTACTGAAGCAATGAGTCACAAATTATACAAAAACCAGAAGGCTAGGCCTGCCAAGGCCTTTTGCCACGCTCCACCTCTCCACCAAGTTTCACATAATTCATCCTGGTAGTTTGTGGATAATCCTGCATGTAACATAAATATTCCAACTCTAATGGCTAGTTTGTATCTGTGGCCCAACTCTGCTTCTCACCGTGAACCTCGAGCACGTGTTTGGACCCCGCTTGTCGATGCAGGTCATCAATGCACTGAGTAATAACAACCACAGTGCGCCCCTGCTTCTTCAGCCGGGCCTCACACTCTGCTATAGCCAAATGGACAGCGCTGGGCTTCTTGTTCAACACCAGCTCCCTTCTGTAATGGTAGAACTCCCAGACTCGAGATGGGTCGCGAGAGAAGGCCTCTGGAGTCGCCAGGTCCTGAGGATAGATCCACATGGCTAAGTTTTAAAAACAGACCGAAAAGCTAAGAAGGCTGCAATCAAAAGTGCAAAATTCAAAGGAATTTGTAACACTTTAATTAGGGAGAAACTTCTTCTTTTTTTTTTTTTTAATTGAGGATAATAGTTAATTTTTTCTGGCTGTTAGCCTATGAAAGGCAAAATACAACCTAAACAACAAATAGAATTTAAAAAAAAATTTAAAAATTTAAAAAAAGAAAGAAATGCATCCATGTAAAATGGTGTGTGTGTGTTGTTTCTTTATCAATTACCTGAGACAGCCACTTCCTCCACTTCTCATTCTGTCCCCGAAAAGTTGGTACTCCACTCTCTGCGTTAACACCAGCTCCCGTGATGATCGCTATGTGCTTGGCTTTGGAAAACACCTCACGGAATTCAAACATGTCTAGGAAAATGTAAGAAAAACTTTCTTTATATCAGATGCCTTTACATCTTTGGAAAAGATCCCCAGCAATATTCCCCACTAACGCAAAATCTAAGACAGGGACAGTCTCTGAACTACAATAAAGCAGTAAGCACAAGTGAGATATTGAAATGCATCAAACCTGTTTTTTAAGTTTACTAATACCCAGATGATTTAAGAAAGAGGCAAGTAGGCATATCTACAAGTAAGTAATCATTTTATGTTAGTTTCATTTACACAGAATCTAGCAACCTGTCCTCTCTTAAGTTATCATGATCTACTTCCTACTTCTTCCTACTACTTCTTAAATTCATCAGAAACTAGTTGTTTGTTCTCCATCAACTAGCATTGAATACTTGATTGATATTTTTTACTTATTTCCCGTATGTTACTAAAAATATTTAGCTCCAAAATTTCACTGCGCAATGTCCTTTTGTGCAGGACAGCCTGAGCAAAGCTTTCATTTTACCTGAGCTGCGTCTTGGTGTGTAACCCAGTGGTCCTATGGTCACATGAGTGGAGCACATTCGAAGCCCAAGAGCAACGACAGCTCGACTTCGGAGAAGCATTGTCACTAGAAGACCAGATAAACACAAAAAGGCTAAAAATTGAACGTGCAAACTCTCCATTCTCACTCTTCTGTTTTTGCCCTCACACACACAAGCTGCTTGCAGGAGGTTTTTAATGATATGTTAGGTGCACCTGGGATTAGGTTAGAGTCACAGCTTCAATTCATTATAAAAGAGGAGAGTTTTTGATCCAATTTGACACAAAAATGAATGGGGGAAAAAAAAAAGAATCAAGAAATGTGCATTTGTGGATGTGTAACTGTAAATATCTGCCTTACTTTATATACACCGTTAAGACATGGATGCAAAAGACACGTAACAGAACGGTGTAGTCAGAGCAGTGATACCCTTATCTTAAAAGAAGCATGCAATTGCAGCAAAACTCAGATGGCCTGGTTTTGGGGCCCTGATAAGACAAAGGAATGTTCATACAATCAATTTTAAAACTAGCAAAAGTAGGTTAGCAGTTCTTCCTACTTTGAAGCTATCGGGAAAAACTGGGCGCGCCCAAAAAACCTGGACAAACGTGCAGTCTAATATGTCCAAAGAGGTCTAACAAGATGCCCGGCCTAAAGTCAAAAAGACATACTGCAAGGCGCTTAGCCTAATCTAGGAGTTAAAGACTCTAAACATTCTGCATATTTGGACGTGTTACAGCTAAGACTTACTGCTGCGGCTCTTTGTTGCTGTTTCTTCCAAAACAACCTAACGACCTCTTCCAACACAAGGGTACACCGAAATAAGACGTTATTACTTTTAGCTAACAAGCTGCTAAATCATTTACAAACTCCAAACATCAACTACGTTGGCATACAGTTGTTTTAAGGCGGTGAACTCGGGCAGACAGAGGGCTCAAAATCGTGCTCGCTGTCACATAAGCAGGAACTACCGTGCACATCCGAGCGTGTATCTAATTGGTCGTTAACGTCAGGTAAAAGGTTGGGTACAAGCGTATTTAAGCGAACTTGCCCTGATAAATTTATTGTACTTACCTCGTTGGGATATATTCCTACTATCAGATCAAAAAGTCGCAACGACTTTGCTTGTTTACCTGTACCCGTGATTAACAGGACCAGCCGTAAACGTAACAAACTGTCGTAAACCTCTCTCTAAATCGCACGGCGCAACATAGCCACCTGCTGGTACACTGGGGTAACTGTAATTCATTCACGATGATTCATTCATTCTCAGGTTAGTCGAGACAAAGCTTAAAACTTTTGTACTTAAATAATAAAAGGCTAACTCACTGTCAGAACGCTTCTCAAATAAAATTTATTTTGGTGAAATTAATTAATAATTATTTTGGTTTGGTTAATTATGTTGGTTAAAATAATTTATATAAAAAAAATCTTTATTACCCTACCACAAATGTAATTGATAGCAGTTTCATTGTATTCATCGTAGACTATATGGTCCTCAATCGGTAACTGAGATTATATATTCAATTTTTTACATGTAAAAATTCTGAACTAGAATATTGATAAGGTTGTATAGATCTACATTAAAATTATTGTTGCCTTCATATTTTTCCCCTCGCATTGTGTAGTGGATGTCATAACCCACCAACGCCTCTTTCTCTCTCTCTCCCTCTCTCTCTCTCCTATGTGAACTCCCTCCTTCCCGACATCAATAGCTACCTCCCAGCGTGTCAGTGGCCGTGTGGTTCTGCATCTGCCCCAGTCGGCCAGAGCAGTCACCACTGGACACTGGGTGAAATTGATGGCGACCACTCCAGCCAGCAGCACAGACCGCCGACCGATAAGGAGACTCCGCTCCAAGAGTGAAACCCCATATCTTATAGAAGCACGATTCTCCTCCAGCATGCGGACAGGTAAGAGCACATCCATCCAGCCATCATGCCCCCAAATGTTCTTGTTGGATGTTTTTTTTTTTTCTCCAGATGTCGTTGAATGATGTGGGTGGAGTGAGGAGATTATAGTCTAAAATACGCTCCCGTTATGCGCGAACGTACTTCCTCAATAAAGCCTATTATTCTTGTGGATTTGTATAATAGCTTTGGTGTGGGATTTAATCTTTTTAAAATCCATTAATGTGTAGCTATGGATATTCTTGAAAGGCGTGGAGAAATGTGAGTGAAATGTTATGCAACTTTGTAGACTAACGCTGGGATCTGGTGTCTGCTGCAAACTCTAGAGCTTAGAAAATATACAGATTTTTCTCTTATTCTTTCGTAGCTTTAAATGCCAATCTCGTGTGAATTTTGATTTCGTCAGCGTGTGGTAATTGCCACCACTGTAATTCAACGCAGTTACATAATATGAAAAAGCTTCAACGTGACCTGTAGTAGCCCAAGCTTTTGGCTGTGGTGCACAAAATCAGATGGGATATCCGGTTTCTTGTGTATTTTTCTCGAATTCTAATCACTGCATTTTAAACAGTTGTCATTGATCCCACGATGATGCTGGTGGTGAACAGTCTTCTGTCTCCATCACCCTTTACAAAGTGTGTTGCATCCCCTGTTACCATGGTGACTTGGCATTTTATGCTGACTGAGTCAACCGGATTCAGATCTTTTGCACTACAGTATAATGATGATACACTACAAGCTGCATCCAACAGTCTGTTTCAGTGACAGATCTCATCACAGTCATGCCAGTTAATAGCCTACTATAAAGGATGTTTGATTGCCTGTTTGTAGCTCAGTCACAATGTGGTTTTCTCGTATTAGTCTCATTAACTGGATCACAAGTCCTGCTGTTTGTTCCCGTGAAGCTTCTATTAAAAAAAGGTCCTTGCTGCTGAAGTTGATCTTGTCCCACTATATCAACTTGCTGAAGTCACACCCATCATCCATCATCCACTCAGCAAAATGTATAGGATGAGGAACCTGTCATATCTGTAGTGTGTAGGGTTTAGATGTTGTCCACTTCTATCGTATAAAGGATGGCATTAGATGGAACAGGCCTATGCTAATGGGAAGATGCTTGGACATTCTGATAAAGCAGTGTGTGACCTCATCATGAAGTCATCTGTTAGTAATTCTTCAGTGAATCATTTAGTTGCAAAATGTCCCAAAAAGCAGTGAAAATACCCAAAGCAACATCTTTAGATTGCTTGCTCCCCCCCAGTACCCCAAACAACAGTTCCAAATCCCAAAGATAATACATTTATAAGATACAGGAAATCTTTAAGACCACATACTATCACCCCCTATAAAACAAGACAATAATAATATCTGGCAGAGAATTATCTGCCAGATATTATTATTATTATTATTAGCAGTAGTAGCAGTAGTAGTAGTAGTATTAATTTCATGTCATCATCATCATCATTTACAAAGAAAATAAACAGCAAAAGGCTGCAAATGCTCACATACAGAAAATCTTTCACAATAGCTGAATTCATTTGTTAGAGTGTATCATATTTAGATTTTTGATTTAATGAAATTCTTTCCTGTTTTCTATTTAATTGAGCTCCTTCTTTTGTGTATTTTTTTCCTTTATGAACCTTGTTGCTTTGGGATTTTATTTTATTGAGCTAGGTTGTTTTTCATGTTTTGGCTGCTGTAACAGTCATTTCCCAGCTTTTGGGACAAATAAAGTATATCTTATCTTATTTGAAAAGCTGAACTCTGGAATCAGTTAATGAACCCTTGTTTAATTTATTTTATACAGTTTTATACTTGAAAAGCAGAGCTTGTACCGTCTCACATCAGGACAGCTTGGGCTCCAGCGCAGCTTGTCACTGCTTACCACACGGCAGCTGCATTGACAGCTCCCAGGTGTGCATTGTGAGCCCAGGCAGTACCGGATGCTCACTTGTGTTTTCCTTGACATATTAAAAAAACAGATCTAGTCTGTTTTGCTCTTGCCAATGAGTGCTTAGCCTGTGGAGACAAGTTTGTTGTCAATGACAGGACACTGTCAGTTGTCTCTATGCTTCTTTTTTATTTTCCTACTCTACGAACAAGCTCACACAAAGCATAAAGATGGTACGGGGGCGATTTGTACAACAGCTCTGTTGACTCACTTCCACCTGTAGAAGTGGAGCAGGATTTAGCTTGCTTATTGCCAAGGAAACTGAAAGTCTTGTGCTTGTGCACCCAGGTGCTTAATAAAGATAAATGACCAGGGCTGCCGAGTATGTGAAGCAAGAACTAAGCAATTATCTCTGTGTATTTCACAGCCAGACATTGAAACATTTCTTCTTATGTATTTTAACTCTTATAATAGTTTAAATGCAGCCCAATTTTCTACATAAAAAACAAACAAAAAAAAGATAAATGAATCAGTGTTTTTTTATAAAAGAGATGTATCTTTTCAAAGAGCATAATCAGATTATAATCAATGCACCACCACTCCTGTGTGTGATTATGATATTGAGTTGTGTCCACTTATGTGTGGAAAGTTTATCTATGTGATCATTAGAAGATGAGCTGTAGGCTCAGCTGCTCTGTGTTTAAACAGTTGATACTTTGCTTTATCCTGAAACCAGGTTTAGTTAACCCAGTCTTTACCTCAACTTTGACTTTTACCGAGATATGGCTGTGGCATACAAATGAGAGGTACTCTAAGGGTTTGTAATGAAATTAGAGTGCACATATGAAACATGGCTTTATTGCATTGACCTGTTTAGAGTCAGCACTTATCTAATTTGCCCTGCAGTTAAATGGTTCTGCACACAGCCATAATAACATAATGGCATCAGTTACTGCGTAAGCTGTCAACGATTGTGCCATAAACCATTGAAGGGTGTAGGTGTAGACAGACGGTTGACCTATGTGTCAAGTTTGATTTCAATCTGTGCCGCTTGTTATGACGCTTTATATTGTTAGCTCAGCCACATGCACACATGCACATACACATAGACACATGTGGCATCTGGAAGCAGCAGCTGTGAGTTGACAGAGAATCATTAGCGTTCAGCTAAGCATCCTGTCTATGGATTTTTAACTGAAAGCCAGAGATATGAGCATGTGCGCTCATGTCACTGTACGTTTTTGTGAAGACAAAGTGTGCATACATATCAGTTCTTTGTTAGTGTTAGTTTTTTTCTTTATTTGTTTACAGCCCCATCTGTTTTCTGTCTGCCTCACACAAGATACTCTCCCAATTAGAAGTATCTGGCTCTTTTGATTTTCCACTATAATATCTCTGCCAAACACATCAAACATCTTTGGATTTTCTTAATTCTTTGCCACCACAATTAACCTAACCATATTATTCTGTGTCTCAGTTCCTTATTTCTCCACATTCTCGCCCCTTTGTTGAAACAAATTGATCCCCACATTTTTAACGTTGGATACAATTTGAACTAATACAAGAATACATCAATAGGATCATATTTTGATATTATGAGAAGCAGCTAGATTGTATTTTTTTTTTCTTTGTTCACAGTGCTAAGTCCTAAGACGTGTTGAGTTCTCCAAACAGAATTTGCCTCTAGCCAATCATCTAATAAATACTGTGTACAAAAAACTGCATATTGCAGTTTAGAAAGCTACTATTATCGTTCTATATTTATTCTTGTGGGGATTTTTTTGTTTGTTTTGTTTTTTGTATGCACTTTGGAGTCTTAACACGCAGTTCAGCTGATTCTCACATAGTTTTTAAAGATACAATAATCTCAGTACACCCACTGAACAAATATTAGTTATGCCAAACAGCTGGTTGTTGTGTGGGGATGCCTGTGGCTGGAGCTCCCACTATTATACCTGGCCTGCATGCAAATAGACTCAGACTTGGCTGCACTGCAGATGCTGGATACTTTCCTCGGCCTTTGTGCAAATATTTATTTGCATCCTCATCTGTGCACAGTGCGCATGCTGGGACTGTGTATTTCAGTCTAGACATTCTTAAAAAATTTAGATGCACAAGTAAACATGTAAATATGCAGAGAGAAGCAGCATTAACATTTTACTTGTACATGTTCTCTCTGTCTCACAATTTGATGTCTGAACCTGGCTTCTGTGCTGCAACCACATTAAGCTAAAAAAGGCTAAACTCAACTCATTCACCACCCACCACTCCCTGCTTCTCTCTTTCTATGTTGCAGTGCCTGTGTACAGTAAGCACTGCTGTCCAAAAGAGTACGATCGATACACAGATGCATGATGGGACGGGGCAAATTTCTGCCGCAGAGCTCTGCGTCCCAGCTGGGTTTACATGACAGTTTTTACAGTATGTCTGCACCAGGAGAAATGTAACTCTAGCTTTCCTAAAAGATGCAAGCAGTTATTTTTGTGCTATCTTTTGCTATTCAGCCTATTCATTTTCGTGGAAGACGATCTTACCCAGTTTTTGTTGGGCCGTAAAAGGTGACTGCAAGGACAAGAACCAGCAGAATTAGCGATCATCAATTCAAGCTGTCAGCCCTTTTTTTTTTTTTTTCTTTTTTTTTTTTACAAAGGGAAAGTGAATTCCTGATTAACTAGTGGGGCTGAAATAAGTGCAGAGGCTGTTGAATTTGCAACACTTCAGCTGTTTGCAGCAACACTAGAAGCTATTAGCGAATGTGTTTAACAAAGTGGTGATGATTAGAGGCAAGAAATCTATATCAGTTCTCAATCTCTGTCTCTTGTAATTTATCTCATAGCCCCCATTCCCATTTTGAAAACACGTGCATACAGCACACGGCTGACTTTTCAGACCATCATATGAGAGACTAACAGCTCTACATTTGGGGGAAAAAAACCCCCAAAACAACAGGCACCCATCTTCTCTATTTGGTTGCAAATATGCCTTCTTGTGCTGAAGCATCCCAGGTCTGAATAAAACATGAGTGGGTAAATGAGAGCAAAAAATAGCAATGCTATATCCAGAACTCTTGCTGGATGTTCCTGCTCCATGAAAGTTCAGTGAACCATCAGTGTCACCTGGCCAGAACACCTGCCAACCTCTCTAGCAAGAAAAAGACAGGCAGGTGTCTTCTATGAGAGCCTGTAGGAAGCTGCAGCTCTCTCTCAGCAATCTTTTTCTCTCTGCACTTTCTTTTCATCTCTGTCCCTCTCTATGTCACACTTGGAAGTGTGGAAAAGGCTTCTGGCTGTGATGTGCTTTCCACATGCCAGCTGAGAAATAACGTGTTTTTCAAAAAGCCTCGCAAGCAGAGGAACGCTGCATGATGATGTACTTATGGGCTATATTTATAGTAAGTGTGTATGCACACTGGAAAGAGAGAGGTAAGGATTCCACTGCAATATGAAAGGCAGCATGGCCAAGGACCAATTATACTAGACTAGAGAGCCCTGTCTGAATCACTATTTCTCTCTAATGCTGCTGTAACAGAATTTAAAGCTACACTCATGAAATTATTTTGCGTACAAAGAAATATAAAAACAAAGTAGACTGCACACGGTATCCAGAGGATGGATGGGTGGATAATGTCCCTGATATCTGCACTGACAGGAAAAGGCATATTCTCAGCAGATGGTGTCAGCCAGTTGAGAGGCATACACTGTAATCCATTAAGAGGAGGAGGTAAATGTATAAAGTAAGACATTTGATACTGGTGTCACAAATGCAGTTCCCAATAGTGCACCAGCTCTTTAGGACCTTTCTGCTGAGTAAGTGTCTTCACAGAGTAAGAATCCTCTCAATACTGCTGCAAACCTGGGACTCAGTTCAATCAAAGCTGCATTGCACCACTCACGTGCCTTTAAAATTGTATCCTTTTTTTTAATCGAAACCCAAGCTGTATTTTGACTCTCATATTCTGGTAAAAAAAACATTATAGTTGCACTAAGTGTACTGTATATTTAAAACACAAAGATTATAACATTAGCTGTTATGTAGTCAAACAAGGTCGTCCTTTTAATTTTTCTAAAAATTGATAATGGGTGGGTGGGTACTTTATGTTATAGTATGCAGCTTATTCTGGTGTGAAAGTATTCAAATGGAATAGACAGGTGTTGTGTTTTTTTCTAAACAAAACAATATGGTAAATTATACAAAATATACTAAAATATAAAAAAAAACAAAACCCTAAAATATAAATATAATATATAAAATATAAAATATAAATAACGGATCTTGATAAGTGTACAATATTGCACAATGTATGGCAGAAACAGCAGCAACTTAAATAAAATATAACTCTTAGAACATCTTTTGGCAACATCTGCAAATATATACATGCTTAGAGGATACAGCCCAGCTTCAATGGACCGTAAGAAAAATCTTGTATCATTTACTGATGGTCCTTTTTTAATTTTAATCATTTCTGAATTTGACAATTTCCAGTAATAATATCAAGAAGGGCACTGTGGCACATGCTACTCTCTACCACCTCGTTCTCTCCCAACAGAGCCAATGCAAATCCTACCACGAATAAATGAGTTAAAGCAGGACACAGACTCCATAATTGCCCTTTGTCATTTTTCTTTTCATTTATTAACAAAAAAAAAAATAGCTACAGTACAGCAAGAACTTCCACTATTACAAAACAGTTTATATAAATTTTAATAAAGACTTCTTTTGTAGTAAATGTTTTACAAAATTATGATACGCAGTGGTGGATATTTCATCCATATTGTAAGAGTAGTTGCTCAGGGAGTAGTTGGGATAACATTAAGAGTAATTATGATTAATTAAAGAAGATGTTTCCCCATCATTCAACCATCCATGCTGTAGGGACCATTGTATAACAGTCAATTACACCTTAAACGCTGAAAATATATGACAGCGGTCATACAGTAGGTCATCAGTAAAACTCTTGATGTGAAGTTATATAATACTGAGCTACCTGCGCCTGAAACTAAGAGATATTAGTCTTAACTTTAGCAGAGGCAGACGAGGCCAGAGGGGACCTAAGCTCTTTAGTTGAGTGTCCCCTCCGCGGTGTGCTGCTCTTTGAGAGAATGACAGATGAAAGACTTAGTCAGAGGAAATTCAGAGCATCTGCAGACACAGACAGCAAGAACATCCAGGAGGAGTGACACAGTCTGTCTACAGTAATTACTGCAGAGCTCATTGAAGATTGCTTTTATTTTGTGGAATTTCTTCTGTTTCAATTTTAACTAATCTGCTCTCAAGTACTGTGATGTTTTTTTTTTTTTACAAATATAATTAATATTACCTCAAATTATTTTTATGCTGTACATCCTGTCCACAGCCATTTCAAAAGGCTCTGCATTGGCAATGAAATAGGAGGTATACAGTGTTGCTTTCACTTATTGCAACCCTGTATTAAATGGGACTAGCAGCTGCAGTGCCCTTACAGAGATATTACCCAAAAAAGCTGCAGTCAGTCACCCTATATCACCTAGCCTGCAACACTATTCCTTAATTACTTGAGAGACAAAGTTAAAAAAAAAAAAACTGTTAAAGAAGAAAATCTGAAACTGCAGGTTCGTCTGTGCTCTGTGGAGACAAAAAAGGCTGGTGTTTCAGACAACAGATCTAATAAAAGATTTTGCATTTATACAGTTACATGTTAGTCCTATAAAACTTAAAGACACATGTAACAATTTTCTGTCCAAAAGTGATTTCAGTTTTGAACCATGCTGTCATTAAAATGTGTTGCCTGTCTTAATTTCATAGGAGGAGGTGTGTAAAATATTAATAATTATAATGAATATGAATGATATGTCAGTGTATTACAGTCTGACTCTGGCAGATTAAATTAAGGCAGTCTCTGGAGCATCACTGCTCTCTGCTGGTGCAACTTTTGCTTTTGCATAACTTAAATGTGTATACACACAAAAGTGCTGAAAAACCTTATCAATGAAAAGATCACTTAGTTGATAATTTATTAGGAAAAAAAAATTACATTTACCAAGATAAAAATGACATTTACATCATAGTGATCTGACACAACAACATAAGCAATGTCAAGAGATTTACTGCTTTGTGAACATTTTCTCAATTTTCCGGCATTTTATAGATTTAACAGGTGATTGATGATTGATTGATGCCAAAAATAAATATTAAATTTAAAAAAACAACAAGAAAGAAAAACAATAAAGATTTCTCTGATATTTAAAGGTTCATTTATAGTGAAGAAACAGGAATGTTTCTGTCATTTAATGGTTTGTTACTTACTTTGGTGTGGTATGGCAGGTAATAGGCAATGTCTTTATTAGTAAGAAGGCTATAAAACTGAGGCTACATCCACACGTACACGGTATTTTTTAAAACAAGGATTTTTCCGTGTGCATTTTGAAAAACATCTCCACTTAAAAATGATCTCAAGCACTATGATAGCAACAAGTGGCGATATAGCCCTAACCATATAGAAATGCTGGCCAATCAAAAGCCTTCAAACATTAACATGGTGCACAGTCTGACGTCAACAAAGGAGACAAGGGCGCACACTTTTGACATTACAAGACAAAATCTGTTTTATCTCATCCACGTGGAGTCTCTGAAACTCTTCACCCTGGAAGGAGTTTTGCAAAAGCTCAGTTTTCAGTGAAACGCCATTTACATGTGAATGAAAGGCCAAAACGCATAGAAAAAGCTATGCTTACCAAAATACCCATGTACGTGTGGACAGGGCCTGAGGATGACTCAGACCTCTTGCTCTGATGAAATTCAGACTCATATCCATTCTTAAGGACACAACACAGAGAAAAGTCCAAAATTTTTTTACCCTCCTTTGCAATTTTCAGATTTTGGCAAGGAGGTTCTGGCGCCCCGGCCATGTTTGACACCCCACATATACACTATCGGTTAATTCGATTATTATTTCCTCAATAGATCGTTATACTATGTGGTCAGTGTCATAAAATAAAATGCTCATCAGTGTTCAAAAAGGCTAGAACTGATTTCCTGTTTGTCCAACAATACAAACACTACCTTTAATAAGAGCAACAAATAATCCTCACATTTACAAAGTTAGAACCACACAGACAATTTGTTTGAAAAATTACTCATTTGACTTATCAGTTGTTGTTTCAGCTCTACATTCATTAGGTGTCTTCTTGTTTTGAATAAGTCATTAGAGATGACTGAGCATTTTATAACCCTTGTGGGTGTGCGCTCCACCACAAACAGTCTTTGTGACTTTTCATTTGGAATGGATTCATTTAAAATCACCCCACTCGAGAGTCTGGCTCCTCCTAGATAAATTATACAACTTTGGGCTTCTCGATGTCCTTGGAGAAATCTTGTAGAGATCTTCATATTTTAGACTTACGCTGTGCTGCACAGCAATTTTCATTCTGACTGAATGAATCATTCACAATGTCAGATGGAATGTTGTAGTTTATGTACAAATCTGTGACAGAATTATAATAGCTGTCACATATACAGCATAGAGATATTTTTCATTAAGAGTTTATCAGGCATTTATGCAATGTATTCAGTGATGGATTGTAATTTATGAATAATGGACAGTTTAAATAAGTCCATAAACAGGATGATTTGCAAACATACATTTTCTCTGTGCTCTCTAAGGCGAGATTTTCTTGTAAACGTTTTGCCACAAATGGATATTCCCCTATATGAACCATCATGTGCTTCTTTTGCTCATTGTTTAATCTAAAGGTCTTGCACAAAAGGCCTCAACCTGATATGTTTGGCCATCAAAGATTAACCCTTCTTGTAACAAGCACCGCAGTGCTCACACACGTACGGCCTTTCCCCCGTGTGTTGAATCATGTGAAGCTTAAGCTGAGCTGCGCTCGGCCAACCTTTCCCACGCGTGTCACACAGGAATGGTTCTTGTCCTGTGTGCTTATACTGATGCCACTTAAGGTATGCCTTTTGATAAAATTTCCTCCCGCAGATGGAGCATGGGTAGCCCCCTGTGTGCCTCACCATATGTGCTCTCAAGCAGTCTTTTGTGCTGAACTGCTTCCCACAGTGGGAACAAACACTAGGCTGTCGTTCTCTATGCTTGCTCTGTTGCAGAAGCAGATAAGCGAGAGATTTGAAGCTTCTCCCGCATGTCTCACAAATGTGTGGTGTCACACTTGCAGTGTGAACTTTTTCATGATCATTCAGTAGTCCTGGCTTTGTGTAACATTCCTTGCATTCAGTGCACTAGTGCAGTTTTTTTGTTCTCGCACAACGTCAAAAAGGTTCTCTTACACAAAGGACAGGGGTATGACCCTCTAACGTCATGTGACTTGGAGTAGTATCTTTTCATGAGGACAATTTCTGAAAAGCTCTTCTCACACATGGTGCACTTGATGGTGTTAGATTTAGCCAAGGAGCCCTCTGCAGAGTCAGCAGAGTTTGGAGGTGCTATAGTTTCTCTTTCCTTTGTTTTAAAACTTGTCTCAGGATAGCTCTCCTTGGAACTGTCAGCTGACTGGAAATGATAAGCACTGACAGTGAAATGGTTTATTTTTGTTTGTTTTCTTTTCCAAGGAGTCCTTTTAGAGCATTTGCTTTGGTGCTTCTCAAAACTTTTGTAATAAGTAAAAGCTTGGCCACACTCCTGACACGTCAGAGGCGATTTACAAGCCTCAGAGTTGGCAGGTACATCTTTGATTGTTGGCATATGAGCTGTACCCCTCGAAACAACTTTACTCTCCTGATTCCTTTTGATTCCATTGCTGGAATTTTCCTGTGTAAATTCATTCTTTGCCTGTGGATGCAGGTTTGAAACTCGTGTGTGTTTCACAGTCTTCATAGTTATTAAAATCGTTCCCACAATAAGAACAACGATAAGGGCTCTGTTCTGTGTGGCATCTCATGTGCCTTCTCAAGTCGGCAGAACACATAAATATTTTCCCACGAAAGGAGCACATTTTGAGATGGCTGCTTCTTCTACACCGCTCAATAGATATCAGTTCCTAGGATGCAATATTTGAAAGCTGCATTTCACTGAAGAAAGACTCTTTGGTTGTAGTGACAGGGTATTGTTCGGGATGGTGAGTTAAGCCAGTAGAACTCTGGGTCTGTCTGTGTTTGTTGTTTAACACTAACCACACAACTCCTCGGGTGTTTGTCAGAATTCTTTGGGTATGTGAAAACCTTGCTGCAAACAGAACAAACAAGACTACAAGCATCATCTGACAGCTCGAATCTTTGAAGAACATTGAAATTTGATGAGTTATTGTGTGTTGGTGCCTCAGACACTAATGGGAGCTAATTTTCTCTTTTAGAATCATTCTCAATACAAATCTTTGGCCTAGGGTGCAAATTAATCTTCTCACAAGAAGTACTTTGGCTTGCGGAATCCGACCGACCACTTCTGTTTATCAAAGAACCCCTTTGAGTCGTCTTGTACCAAAATCTTGGCCACAAACAAGACACTCAAAGATTTTTGAGGATTTCCTGCTGTGAGTTTTTAAATGACAAAGCTGTTTTTGTTCGTCGAAGTGAGTTATGTCTGTGCTGGTCCTCAGCGATGCACGTGGATCCTGATATGACAACCTCTTGTCCTTCATCATTGTCCACCTTTAGTAGGTGATGGGACAGGCAGGGAAGGATGCAGTTATCACCAGCTGGGGGCAAAGCTACAAAAATGAGAGCCCAACCCCAAAAAATGTTTTTTTTTTTTTTTTTTTTTTTCACCAGATATTTGATGAAAACTAACTAATACAGAAGACTGTTTGGATTGAAGTGAAAGCCCCTCAGAGTACTACCTTTGTAGAACCTCATGCCCATGATGTTTGTGATGCTGAATAAGTGTATTCAGATGTTCAGGTTCATCCATGAAGTTTGCACACTCTTTCAAGACAGAAGGGGAGAAAAAGTGTAGTCTAGAAATAGAAATAGACAAAATCAAATTACCACAATCACTTGATATTAAAATGACTTTTTTTTATCCTTCCTTATTCTGGAGGTATGCAGTGACCTATTTTGGTATTAAATTATTATAAAAAGTTAGGAATATAAATAGTTAATAGTTAAATAGTTAAACAGCACTGTGTACATTTATAGTCCCTCATTTTCAGAGGCTCAGAAGTAATTGGACAACAATCTGGTTCCTTAAAATGAAGGAAAATGCTGCAAAACTGATTGGACAGCACTTCACAGTGCAAATGGATAATGACCCAAAAGAAATGGGATATTCTCACCAGTGCTGCAAAATTAAGCTACGTTTGATTGCGGTAGACAGGAACTGGCTGCAAGTTATGTTTGAAATCAGAACAAAAACTGATAACTAAACTTAGCACAAAAGTAAGGAAATTTGTGTTTGTGTTTGACAACTTGCCAAATCTTCTCTGCCAGTGCAAACATCTTATTCTGTTATTGACTCTTGTTTTGAGCTTCTGGTACCCCAGGTGCTGACAATCAGGTGCCTGATTGGTGCCTGATTAGCAGCACCTGTGAGCATGGACCCTGCTACAGCAGTGAGTTGGTGTCTACTCCAAGCATGCCGTGTTTGACTGATCTGGATAGGGCCGGTGCCATAGGACAACTTCAAGCTGGTGACCAGCATAAGGAGGAGGTGCCAGGCTGTTGTGGCTGTGTATGGTTCTTCCACATGCTACTGAGGCCCCTGTTTGTTAAATGAATAAATTGTTGAATTGCCAATATGTCTTGTTTCCTCAGACTTCAATCATCCAATCCAGTAAACGACACCAAACAAGAGTCAATAGCAGAATAAGCTGTTTGGCATTGGCAGAGAAGATTTGGCAAGTTCTTCATGGGCGCAACCCACATACTCAGCTCTGCTGCTCAACCCACAAATGCATTTTCCTTTCAAATGTGGCACCATTTAAAGGGAGATAAACAGGCTTTCCAACGGTATGAGATTTATTGCCAAGAAGCATTGTTACAACAAAGAAATAATCGACCAAACACAAATGTT